>CM046392.1:0-50000 GCA_025413875.1 Rhododendron molle | reverse complement strand
CTATGAAACTTTACTGAAAGAACAGTTCTACCTTGTCCAGACTCGGAGTATTCCTCAAAAAATGAGCAACTGAAGCAGGTGTATTTTCCACCAACCGATTTGATAACATTTGCTCTATACCTTTCACTGGTTTCCGGTTGAACTGAAACATATTTGGCACTACATGTCAGTACCTTAACACAGCTAGACCACCCAGCCAAACAAAAAAAAAATTAGTGGTTAAAGTCCTGCTTTTTTAGTGCAAAACTAAAATGTTTCATAGGAGATGCGCTTCAAGGCAACAACATCCAAATAAGCAGAAAAAAGTCATCAGCTTCTGCAGAATGTCCATTTAACAAACACAAAAATTCTGACAAACATGTTCTCTCCAACATCCCAAGAATAAGGGGAACTGTGATATTAGAGTTTGATAAATTACCTCAGCTATAACAGCTTCCATGGTAGACTTATGAGCCTTCGCCTTCTCGAAGTTATTGAGCAAATCTTCCCTGATTGTACTCTCATCAAATTCTCGAGATGAAACTTCTCCATCGATAGGGTGTTTACCATTACTGGGTTTCTCTAATTCCCTCCTCGTCTTCTCCCAGTCAACCAATGATTTTAGCACATTCACCAGACACTATAAAGGTCAAGGAATAGAGGTAATCAGCAGTTTCTTCTAAGTTCTTGCAAAACAGTAATTCACATTTAGAATCAGTGTGACATAGGCTACATAGCTAATGCCCACGTTGTGCACAGACCAAACCAAGAACTTACCTGAAGAGAAGAACCCTTAACAGACCCCATCTGGGATGCAGTAACTGAGTTAGGATCAACATGATGATTCCCTTGGGCTAATCTCGATAGAGTGGTAACCTGTATGAGAAGATTAAGATGTAATGGAAATTTGTTAAGTAAACAGGGAAGAACTTCAAAAGATAACAAAAGGGGGATGAAATCATTATAAAAAAGTCATCCTAATTCGTACCATGCGTTCAAACAAGTTAGGTGCCTCAAGATCACAATCATAGTTCACATACAGATCAACAAGCATTTGAGAGTCCTTGCACACTTTCTCTACCATTCTGCAGAATAATGTGAAATATGGTTATAAAATAACCCGACATCCCCTAAAAAATAAATGACCAATAGCAGTTTCACTACCATTAGCGACAGATGAAGCAATTTAATCATAGTCACTTTAGAGTATGGTAAACCCGTACCGAAGAACGCTTATCTTTTGATTAAGGGAGCATTCTGAGCTATCCAATGATCGTAGAACAATCAAGGGAAAGAAGATGCCAATTTCACCCTGAAAGAGTTACAAGGCAGATACCACGAAGGAAAGATAAAAAAAATGTTTTTATCCAAAACAAATAAACTAAAGAGGAATATAGAAAAAAAATAAATAAATAAAGGAAGAAAGAAAGCAGTATGTAAACATGGCACATACTTTGAGACTTTCCCTAAATCGCAATAAAAGCACTGAGAAAATTCCTGTTGAGTACTGCCAAAAAGTAAATTAAGAATCACCATTATCAAGCCATAAAGAGAAGAAGCTCAGGATATCTGATGTATGAAAAAAAGGGGATCCAAAGGCATGCTTCTAAACCTGGAATATCACTGGCGATTGAGAAACTGAAGCACGCAACAAAGCATATGAAAGGTAAGCTTTCACCGAGTCGATAAAATGGAAGTTCTTTGTGAATGAATGACTGACCCCTTCCAACAAACCCTGGAAATACAATCGCTTGAAGTATGTCTCAAAACATTGTAGCAATTGAAAATGCTATGAAGCAAATAAGCAACAAATTTGTATAAGAAGCCAAATGCAAGAGAAACCAGCATAAAGACATTCGAAAATTAGTTGTTCTTCTTTGCTCTCAGCATGCTATGAGGATGAACAATCTCTGTTACTATTATCTAATAAATAGTTGAATGATGATAAAAGCTTGCAATGAAGATGAAAATCTGCTATATGGTAGAAAGCCAAAAATGTCCGCAGAAAGGAAATAATCCAAAAGCTCAATTGTTTTCTAGCCAAATAAATCTGTTCATGTTCATTAACATACATTTAACGAATACAATATGCAACCTTGCTAAACCATCAAGTTGAAACACAATGATTTCTCATATAATCTCCAATTTTTCCACGAATCACACCCTATACATGGTTTAAGATCATTCTTCAACTTCAAATACACCAATCAAAACCATAAAAATGAATTAATGCCCAACTATCTTACAACAATAGGGGTCTTCTAGAAATAAGGTCTATGCGGCTGAGACCAAGAAACACAGAAACTTTCTAATTAAGTTAAATTGAGCCAATGCTGATTCAAATCAAGAGGATGCATACAGAATACAGTGATCAGTCCATGGAATTAACCTGCAGAAGCTCGAGAGACAAAATACGGGTCTTGGATGTCACTTCATCGTTGTCCTCCTTCATACCCATCTGCATATTTTACTCGAAAATATCAGAGCTTCAGCTTATAATTCAAAATATGATGTACAGACGATATTGAAAAAACAAACCTTGCAAAGGGTGCGAAAAAGCAGTAAAGCGTCACGCTGTTTGATGTTCATGCTCTCAAGATCAATTCCTCTAGTGGTAGTTCGTTGTTCCACGAGCCCAAAAAGATAATTACATTATAACTATCAGACGTTACTAGAGAATATGAAACATTGACACCTCTATCATACAAAATAGACTCTCAGAAAGTTGTTTTACCTTACTATCTTTTCACCATCTTCAAGATGCACAGCCTTGTCAAGAACAGCTTCTAAGCCCTACAAAACACACACACACACACACAAAAATGAAAATGAAGCAAATTACACCTGCCCCACACATTTGAAACATTGCAGCCATATTAACTGGCTTGACGATGTGCATGGCATATGAATGGTGAAGAGTTTCACCTTTATGTCAGCACCCCCAGCAAGATTCTGAAGTTCCTCCACAGAGGCAAGAGACATCTCTTTCACTTGATTCAGAGAAAGTGCATGACCCAAAGTCATTCCTCCGTCACTTTGGTCATCTAAAACAGCCTCTTCAACTGTTGAGTTAGAAGTATTTTCTGAACCAGCTTCTTTATGTGGGACAGAACTAGATGGGGTAGAGACCTGAATTGCCTGAGATGAATAAGACTCTAAGAATACAATGGAAGCAACTATAGTGTGTACGTGCTCATGCATCAGACAGGAAACAAAAATAATGCAAAATATGTTCTGAATTCCCAACCAGATCAGTTTCCATTCGCCTGAATATGATGCTGATCATTTGGGTCAACATCGCCTTTGACGTTGCTTGGTTTACAGGACTCTTGCTAAAACCCAAAAGAGTTTCTATCAGTTTTCACATAAAGTTGACGACTTGACATTACACTAACAGTGCAAAAATTATAACCACCACCTGTTGAGAGCAATATTATAACAAACTCTGATTACTCCCAGCAATGGTTCTCCATGAACTGCACATTAAGAAGGTGAATAGCAAGTTAATCCTTCATCAGTTCAATCCAGACTGTTCCTGAAATTTAATAAAACTACTGTAAAAATAAGTTAATTATAAATCTGATTTCAGAAGCAACTGCAATGTGATTGTTTTGTCATCTTGGATTGCCCATCCGTAAGAAAACTGGAAAAGAGAAGGCAGCCTAATGCAATCTATATCACGAACCCTCCACTAGGAGGACCACACCAGAAGGAAAGATATTTATAGTTACTTAGCCCTTTGTTGTTAAAGGCAATAGGCGCACTGAGGCCCCAAGGTCTGTTGGGGTCTAGGCACAAGGAGCAAGCTTCATTGAAGTGAGTGGAACTAGTAGAGCAAAAATAGCAAATATAACATAGCCAGAAGTCATAGTTAACTATAGGAAATCAGACCCATTACCAATTCAAATGGCAATTTGCAAAGAAAAAAGAAAATCCAAAAACAGTACAAAGAAGTTGACCCAAAAGACAACAAAAGAAAACCTAGAGGAAGAGACATATATAACAAAAAAAGGTGGAGTGGACTCGATCGACCAATCGAAAACCTGTCAATTGTTACTACTAGAGACTTAAATCGAGCTTGTCAATTGGTGGTATGGAGTCTGGATTGTACCAAAAAAAGTTTTTGTTCCTTTTTTTTATTTAGGTTTAAATTTTTTACCTTTCTTTTAATTTTTTAAAGCAACTAGAAAGAGGCGTGCGCCTCTTGCGCCTCATGGTAGGTTTCTTTCACGTTGCTTTGCCCCACCCTCCTTAAGGTGCACAACTTGAGCCTTGTAGAGCCTCGGGTCTAGACATCTAGGTGCATGCCTAGGCATGCCTTTACTGTGGAACAAACTCTAACACTCTACATGCATGTGCAATCCCCGATCGCACATAAATAGATGAACAAAAGGATCCAAAATACAGAGATAACAACCAAATAAAGTGCACTTATGGAGGAAACAATAGGGAGCTCAACCATTAACGAAATAGTCCCCAATATCCTTTGAACGACTAGATCTCATACCACGTTCAAACATCCAATTCTAGACCAATTAACAATGAGTAAGAGGCTGCATGTCTCACAAACTAATTTCGCAGATCATAATTAATTGCTGCAACCAACACTATTTATGGCATCAATTTCTTCTAATTGTGTACAATGGTAAGGTGGCCCCAACTTTTAGTTACCAAGTGCTATTCATCATGAACCGAAGAAGGTAGACCCTAAGCACAACTACTTGTGTTTGTACACTGGTATTTCACAAGTTACGGAATGCAACAAGAAAACAAAAGCTTTGTGAAAATACATTTTCTTTTCCATTTTTGGTTTACTTGTTAGGAGTGCAATGCAATGTTTCTTTACGACAAGTTTGATGATGTTGATTCTTTTTGGAATACAATATATCATTTGCCTTCTTTATGAGCACCGATTCCTTCTCCTTTTAAGAGGATTTTGCTGTTTTGCATTCCTAAACTATAGAGTTTAGGGCTTGCATGTGACACGATCCAACACTTAGTTTGGTTTTTCTTCTTTCTTCTGTTTTCTCTTTCATGGACTCCCCGTCCCCACTTATAAATAATTTACTGATGTTGCACAAATATAAAGGATTATAATATTTGGAAATTCTAAGTACAGGCCCTATACCAAAATCCAACTCCTGCAGAGCATGCGTCAAATTAACATCGAGTACCATTGAGATTTATATAATCACGTCTATTAACAATTTAGGTATTATGGTGTATTGCTAAAGGTTAAGTTTCATTGGGCTGCAGTACGTTCGCTTTTTCGCAATTTACTGAGCAGAAGTTTTAGGGGTCACCAGCAAACCTTTAGATGTATCTGAATCAAGTAACAAACTTTATCTTATTTGGTTTTGGGTTGATTTAGAACAGTCTATCAGTAAAGCTTTTTATTACTGTCTCATTTGTTAATCAAAATCATTGCAGGAACTCGGAAGAGTCTAAAACAAAAATAACAGTACCCATGTAATCCCCAATCGATGTGGGAATTGGCGGGGGACAAGCCCAACCTTTGGCGAATATATGCACAAAGTGGATGCTCCCAAAAAGTTTTACCACTAAAATAGCATCCCCCTACACCTTTGAAATCGAGGAACGGACGTTATTGCTGTGGAACCATGCCCCAAATCCAAGTTGGAAGGCATTATTGAGGGCAAGCCTAGAGACCAGATTCAATTCCTGTGCTAATTACCTCGCTTCATTCAAAATCCAGAACATAGTAAATGGATATGCACTTTTCCTTTTCAGTAAAAAAGTTGGATTTATGAGAAAATTAAGAATGTCTTTGACTCTTTGCCCTTATCTGTCAGCCTGTCAGGTTGAAGACCATTACAGGCCCTAGTTATTTACTCTTTTGGCCCTCAAACAGCCTCAGTTCCAAAAAGCCAGCTAGAAAAACCGAGCTAAACTTTTGCAAATTTTTCTATTCAGACCCAGGAATGTAACTTCCATTCAAACCCCAACTAAGAATCTATTCCTAAGATAAACCCACCACAAGGCACAAACCAAATTATTTGCGGTTTGGTCATTAGTTTTTCCAGAGTATCGTACATGATAAATAAATTTCTTGCAAGAAGTGTGGAAAGCTTCTGTGCTAATTTGCTCACAACAATAAAAAGGGAACAGTGGGGACTAAAAATTCCGTAGTAAATTTCAAACGTGAAGCATCCACATCTCTTTCCATGAAAACCAATACCGTCAGGAAACCAAGAGACTTTAATACTTCTTGAACATTATTCCAGAAAAATATTCTTGTTCAGGAGATGGACCACAGAGTCCTAAAGAGACAAATACCAAAGAGTCAGCAGTTCAAAAGAAAAGCAGCGAGAGTACAACGGATACGCATCAAAATTGACAAAACACAACATTACATCTTCCGTTTCTAGCAAAACATGATCTATGAGTCCCTTTAATATAGCACATATCACAGATTCAGTTCCAAGATTAAACAGATCACCAATAAAAAAAGGTAACAAAAAGCTATCACAACCATTGTGACATACCTCTGAACTTGGTGGATGATACAGCAGTAAGAAGCACCTTCAACACTTGCAGAATAGTACTGCATATCAGATATCACATTGTCTCAGAAGTTACGTTAAGGAAAAGATAGAAATATTGTTCAGTAGACACTTCATAACAAAAGGCAGTACCTGTCAGATGATGAATTCTCCACACAACTGCAAACCATGTTAAGAATGTCTGTAAACAGTGGCACATTTTTACCCCCATCTAGCCCAGGATCACCCTCTAAATGGTCATATGCTATGAGTTTCTGTGCTCATGGAATTTAATCAGAATAAGTTAGCATGGACCATGAATCTGCTACATGCATTGAAAGTTTAGACTAATATTGAATGTGGCAGATCTTTGTTTTCTAATTTGTGCTAAGATTTCACAGATAAGTCAACTTTAACCCTATCAAATAAAACGGATAATAACAAAGATGACTCATTAAACCAAAACTTCTCAAAATCAAGTACGCAATCAAAACAAGCACGTACATGGAGACAATCCAACGCAAGCTCTTGGACTTTCACATTCTTGGATTCAAATGCAAGTCGGATCGGATTCAAAACAAGCTCCGTCTCAGCTCCTTCCAAAGAGTTCCCAGCATTTGCTAAGGCTGTGGTAATAGTTGCTCTTTTTCCCACTGCCTTGCTAATTTGTTCCGTCTCATCAGCTGCTTGTGCAACTGTAGTTGTTTGATCCGACTCGATTCCATTCTTAACAACTCCAGCATCAATTTCAGGTAAACTACCAAAAGTGATTCAATAAACACCAAGAACACTTCATCAAAGATAAATTTTCCAAGAAAACTACAAACCAAAAAACATATCGACAGACTCATGCAAACCGTAAGTCTGTAAGGACACACTGAATGTAATCAAAACATTCCAGAATATGGTTATTAAGCAACACCACTGTGTTTAATCACTCTATAACCCAGAGATACAACCTCCATGAGCGGTGAGCCACCAAAAAAGACCAGAAAAGAGAGCAAATAGAGGTCCAAGAAACAGAAAATCAGCCTATTCTCCTAATCCTACCACCAAACAGTTTTCAGATATGCCCCATACAAAAGAATAAAAGATGTAACAATCTGTGTATGGGTAGTACCTCTGTTCTACAGCCAAACTTGACAATTGATTTCCCTCACTGGAGCCCGCATGCTGATTGATCTCTTTCGTACCGTCTGAAGGCAAGAAAAGCCACAAGAAAGATAACATGCATTCCAATTGGCATGATGCAGCCAAGCCAAAAAAAAGGGAGAACATTAGAATGTGTAAACCGTGTACAACACAGCTTGGAACAACCATTTCTAGGGACATTAGAATGAATGAGTGATCATTCCAATACAGAGCACCGCGAAAACAACAGAAAACAATACGAGACCATGGAGAGGCACAGAGAGAGAGAGAGAGAGAGCAAGAGCACACATACGTTCGACTATATCCAAAAGCAAATAGAGAAAATGTCTGTGTATGACATGACACATATGTTGAGACGAAAAATCCCACAAATGAAGAAGTCAGATACATCAAGATAGGTTATGCATATATCCTATGTGGATGTGTGAACGCAAGTTAAAAGTGAGGTCTTAAACACTCAACAAGCTATTTGTCTTCATTTATCCGAATCTCTTGAATGTGTTATTTCAACTTCCTATTGAGTTGATGAAGAATCAAAACTATGGATTGGGATGCATTTGCCTCTTGGATTACTCTGATCCAAACTACAGTATTGCACCCAAGAAAAGTTGCGGATAAATCATATGGACACGAACTCAGAACAAACCTGGCACATTTCAAAAATCGCTACTTTCCCACTTGTCTAAACTAAGGAGTATCCATGTTATAAAAATTATTCTCCCGTTTACCCCAAATAATTACTATTACTGTGTTGCACACGAAATGCCACATCTCAAGGTACGAAATGGCACATCTCAAGGTTGAATATTCTACTTAGTGTACCTACAAAGTATCCGATACTTCACAAAAGATAAAGAAATAATTTCAAACCATGGATACATTTATAAATGGTCCGATATAGCGTTGCGTATCATCAAGTACCAGACAAGTATCTTTACATTGAACAAACATAGCATAAATAACGAATATAAGATAAATCTGACTCCCAAAAGAAGTATCTATGTCAATAATTGGTCTATATCAGAACTTATTCTGAAACAATAGGAAATTAGGAATATAGTAACCTCCATTACACCTTAACATGCCTTGTACCTGGAGTATTTCACTTAATCTCATCTACATTATTGGGCTTTTGGGATATTTATAATGCAATTCTGGGACCCAAGACTGAAGAAAATATTTTGCCGTTCTTCAGTTGTGTATCAAAAGATAGATATAAAATCAGCACCATTTTAGGCATCGCTTAATCTTGGTTGGTATATGTGCTTTTCTTCTAATATCCAAAGCTTCAATATATTTTGGGGCGTTTAAAACTTAGGCAAGGGAGAGTTGAGAGGCCTATGTAATACGTATAATGAGCTGAAAAGGTTATAGGGAAAGCTCCCGTAAAGTTGAGATAAATGTGGTAGGTAAAGCTGGTACGGGGGCTCGAATGTGATGATCCAGAGATAACTCTTACCCTTACGGCTCTAATTCTTAGGTTTTACTAGACCATCTTGTAAAGGAATTAGAATGAGAATGTAGTATTTATAGTCTAGATTCTAGAATCTCAAAGAAGTTATAGTTTAGCTTGAGCCATTTACAGTAGTTCTATGGGAGCGTGTAAGGATTTTGCAAAGGAGGTAGATCGCAGCATATGTTAATGCTCAAAGCACGATTTGAAATGAGCTGATTTTGCATCAAATCGTTACAACATTTACCTCAAACTTGGTTCTTTTACTGCATTTCAGGGCGTGGTTTTAATTGGGAGAAAAAAAAAAACGTCGGAACGCCAATCCAACAGCCCAAAGCTGGCCGTGTGGTTTGGCTTTTAGTAGTTTTGTTTGGTCCCAATTTAAAAGTAAAAAACCAAATCAATTGGTTTGGTCTGGCCAATGGTCTTAGTTCTAAATCAATCTGGCCTGCAATTAGATACGTATACACTCCCTTCGTCCCAATTAGTTTGTCCACTTTTTGACTCTCCCTTGTCCCAAAATGTTTGTTTATTTTGTAAAGATTAATAGACAAAAAGCTACAAATTTTCCTTTTTGATATCCGTTATTTGAGTTAAACTGTTAAAGTAATATTTTTTCAAAGGGTCTTGCTAACCTTTGCCTAGTAGGTGAAGGATAATATGGAAATAATGCCAAATAAGTACAGATTTCAATACATTTCTCAAGGATATTAATACACTTTCACAGATATCAATACACTTTTTCGGATATCGATGTAACTTTTATATATTATCCTCCGCCCTTAGGGCAGAGGTTAGCATTTTCCTCTTTCAAAAGTTGGAGGGTAACTCTTGGAAAATCGAGCATTTATAGGAATAATGATTATGTTCTCTCGTAAAGTTCTATTCCCCAAATTGGACAATGAAATTGGGACGCAGGCTATCATACAATTTTAAATTTATAGAAACGCCCTATAAAACGAAACTTATGCATAAATTTGTTTATTGGATTTTCTTAACTTGTGATGAATCATGATATCTAATTGATATCTCAACTTGCTCTATACAATTGTCGGGTGCCATAAATAGTTTGCAAAACATGATATCTCAACTTGAAGCACACCAAGGATCAAAATCAGGACTGGCGAATTGGTTTGGTGCAGAGTTTAGCACAAAACCGAACTACTTCAATTCATGCTCCTAGGTTTTAAGCCTGATAACTCTGGAAAATGGAGCCAGCTCTAGACGATGCTGCATAAATAAGTAATAAAATCGGACTGTTTATATAGTAACATCCTTCACCTGAGCCTTATCCAGGTCCACCTTCGACCGAGTAGTTGAAAACTCTAACCAACTACATCAACTAGATTCTTAGCCGGGTGATTTAAAATGTCTACTAAGAGACAAAAGTGCAAAACTATCACATTGCAAATCATCAACATAGCGTCAAGGCAGGCCCTTTTAACAGAAGTGGTATTGGCCCAACCTCTCCAAAAACACATAATAGTTGAAGTTGGGAGTGATTTGCGTTCCCTTTCACTTAGATCTAGGCTAGAAGAGAAATGAAACTTCCAAAAACACATAATAGTTGAAGTTGGCGGAGAGAACTGAAAAGATAATTGAGGGACCGGATATATTGCATGGAATTCAGAAGATCAGAAGTGCGCGCGCGCACTGTCAGAGAGAGAAAGAGGGACGAACCAAGATACTTCTGTATAGCTGTCTGGAGGGCCACAAGCTTCTTACTGGAACACTCTTTGAGCATGGATTCAAAGGCCCGATTGATGAACCCGCCCGCAGCACCCCCAGCCATTTCTTTTAATTAAAAATATAAAGACACTTCTCTTCTCTGATAGATCTTATAAATGTCAGTAACCAAATGAACCACACCAATCTCAATCACCTGAAATCAAAGTACAAGGAGAATAAAATACGAGATCCGTCCAATAACACGCTTTGACAGATTAATGCCTGGGCCCGATACATGAATTCAAGCCTTACCGATTGATCGTAATGATCTGGGAGAGGTTGCTTCCCCAAGCGAAGGAAGGGAGATAGTTTACCGGCTGCGTTCAGCTGTGGTTGGGTATGTTGTTGTGGAGAAGAGTGGCAAGTGAGGGTCTGAGGGAGACGAAGGCGAGGGAGATGATGTGGGATCTCAAAGCAGCCGTATGTGGGATCTCAAAGTACGGGTGCTGAACGAACACCGGCTAGGCTCAACATTGGGAAAATTATTCAGTAGTTCCGCACTACCACGTCAGCAATCCCATGTGGTACTCCCCTACAATTACAACTTGCCATCTCAACTTAATGGCAGTGAGCTATCAATGTTACTCAAACGGAACTAACGGAACCAGAAGGCTCGCTCCAGCTCATATCTCGACAAAATGGCGAGAAAATGATAAAATCACAGACCAGAAGGCTCGCTCTAGCCTCGCTTATTTGCTTGGGAGCTTATAGTACCTCGCCCGGTGGGGGGAGTTTTCCGGCCTCACTTGGCTTGCTTCTCGCGCGCAGCTCTCTCTCTCTCCCCCTGCCTTTCACGGGTCCAAATCGACAACAACAAAGGAGACTTGTTCCGATCGACGATGACGGGTTCCGGAATCGAAAGCAAAATCGATGGCGGCGAAAACGAACTCGACGACGCCGGTGACGGTGGGTATGCGCAGGTGACGGTGGTATATGAATAGAGAGAGAGGTGGGTATACGCACAGTGCCAAAGATGGAGGATTTTGTGGTGGCCGTGAGTTGATTTGGATTTGTACTGTATCAAGATATACATATATGTTGAGTATATATGTATATATAATATTGTACTAATGTAAATGGGGTAATGTTTTGTTTGGATCAAGATTTGAAAATTTTTTCTCAACGCAAAAAACATTTATTCCATTATCCATTCTTTCAATAATTACTCTTCATTTATTATTCTTATTTTCAATTTTTATTCTTATTTCTCTCTCTATCTCATTTCCTTTATTATTCCTATCCCTAATTATTACTCTCATAAAAAAAAATTTAAAAACTAAATACAACATGACAACCACTTTCTAGTGCAGTTGGTATGTCATCTCTCCCATTTGCGGGAGGTCCTGGATTCGACTCCTTGCTGGAGCAATACCCTTGGGGTCTCAAGCTATGGATAGCTTCTGGACTCTGTGCTAACTCTAACACCCCACTAACCCCCGCTGATGTATGACGATTGAAAAAAAAAAAACTAAATACAACATGAATTTCTCAAAAAATAAATATAAAGGTTTTTTTTTTGGTTTTTCCCTGATTCTGGAGTTTGAATATATATATATATACATATATATATATATATATATATCCTCCTTCTATCTCTCCTATCTCTCTCTCCTCCTAAATAAAAAGAACTGGTTTGGGAGGGACAACTTTCGATTTCGGACCGATTTGCCCTTTAATTTCGGGCATTTTACCAATTGCCCAACGTGGGGGGGCAAAAAGGTCTTTTCGTGATCGCACACGTGTCATGCTGGATCCAAAAGAAAGATGCTTCTAGACTTTACTCTCGCCCACTTTACTCTCCCCCCCTCCCCCCGGAAATTCACACCAGGACGACTGAAAACCTGAGAGAGAGAGAGAGAGAGAGAGAGAGAGAGAGAGAGAGAGAGAATGGGGGATCGGTCGACCCCATCGCAAAAGAAGAATGACGACAACGAGCGGATCGCAAAAGAAGAATGACGACAACGCGCGGAGGAAGCAAATCTCCCGTGCTGCGCTGCCACGTATACACAAATCTCCTCCACATACGTGGTCTTCCCAAATTCCACCCCACCGCCCTTCCAGATCCTTCTCCCCCCTCTCTCTCCCTCTCTCCTGTGCAGGTATTCTTCTCCACTCTAGCTACTCTCCCTTCCTTCCTACCGCTGCAACATCTCTCAGCCTCTTATGAAATTCACCTATAAATAGGTTACGTGTTCAATTTACACAGATCTTTTCTTTTCGGTTTGTGTTCTCTTTGTTTTCTCTTCGCTTAGATTTTTTTCCTGTTAATAAATTCTACTGATTTTGTTTCCTGAAAAATAGATTGAGTTTAAACAGTCAGTAGATGCTTCTTTTCGGCCATGGAGTTTAAGAGATGAGCTCGGGAAATAAAGAGAGAAACCCAGTTCTTGTACAGGTATGAAATGAATGTCCTGATAATAAATAATGAGAAATGATGAGAAAAACAATAAGCGAGAATCTTATCGCTTGTTTGGATGAATGGAAGAGGTAAAAGTGGTGCCGAAATATAGAGAAATGGAAGGGTTTTATTTGCTCTGTAATGGTCCATTTTGTTTTTTAAACCTCATCTTTTGCATGTTTCACTAGTTTGTCCCCTTCCAAATAGGGCTTTAAAGTCTTTTGTGTTTGAGGATTTGTTCTTTGTTGTACGGTGTTTCTGATTCTTAAATTTCGGTTAGTTGGCTTCCCTTTATAGCTTATTTCAGCATAGACCCACAAACTCTTGAGATTGAGGGGTTCCTAATGCTCATGAACTTCTAAATTTTGGTTTGAAATTGCATGTAATGGTGATGGATTCAAGCTCATGGATCACAACAATAACATTAACATATGCAAAATAAAGAGAGAGATTGCCATTTTGGCACCTTGAAGGTCCTCAAACATCCGAACGTCGTCAGATTAGGTGCGTTTCAATTTAGTGTCTAATTTTATTTGCTCTCTGCAAATAATTGAGCATATTTCTTTGGTTTTTTTGTAAGGTTAATTTATTGAAACACCAAAAACTAGGTACAAGATCACTGGGGCAGAAGCAACAAAGAAACCAAAACATTGAGCATATTTGTTATGTTTCTAGGAAAATTTGAGTATATTTCTTTATTTGGTTTGGTAGAGTAGCAAAACTACTTGTAAATGCCAATAAAAAAATGATTTTGTTGGCTGTTGTTCTTTTGCTATATGGTTGGGATCTCAACTAATTTCATGGCATTGAAATATCAATCTTTTGCATTCCAAGCAGTATTCCTGGCCATTGGAGTGAAAGTAACCATTCCCTTAATTCTTTTTTCTTAAATAACTTGCATTATGAGGTGGCAATAGAATCTAACACATGGCAGATGATGGTTTTCATTTATTAGTGTTGGTTTCGATGGGGATTGTATCCATTTGTTTTATCCCCAATCTCTTGCTGCAAACGCAGAGGTTTGTGAATGGTTTTCTGTAGAGAAGCAGTTGCTCAGTTCTCATAGTGGCAAGACCAGCTGTGCAATGTTTGTCTCCAATTCCTTGCCACATCCGGCCTTATTAAAGGCAAAGAGATCAGGCCCGTAGTGGACTACGGTTCAATTACTATAGACAGCTCTACCACTTTGTTCCGACTGTTCTGGTGATAGATTTTTGGTTAAGAAGAGTAAGCTTTTGGCCATTGATTTTATTAGGGATGTAATGCTGTGTTAGTGCCATTTTCAATTCTATTTTCTCTGCGAAGGACCCAGATGAAGTTTTGCAGTTCTTTAATGCTTTACAGCCTTTACTCAAAAAAAAAAAAAATTGTTTTCTCAAGGTTTCGGTGTAGGATTAGAACATTTCTTCATTGACAGAGCTGTCTTAAAGGACATTCATAGTCACATTCAGGAAATTTCAAATTTCACCTGCAATTGACATATAATTAGGTAATTGAGCTGCGAGTAGAGAAGCACTTAGACCTTCTGCAGTTAAGCAATTGAAAATCACACCATTTTCATGAACTTGAGTAAATTCACCTATTTTGTTGCTTCTATTTTTCCATCAACTATATTGTGCAATAGTTTGCATTAAAATTTTTCGAGATGCTTGATTCAAACAACGCCATAACTGATAATGGTGCAGAAGTTAAGACTCAAGGTGCAGCTGAGGTACTTTCTGGTATTTTGGTTGCTAAATTACAGCTGTACGATTTATGGCGTTTTTCAATCCATATGCTGTCAGATTGCACCATGTTAATTAGTATCTCTAAAATGATCATACTCTACTTTGAATTAGTATATCTCCGTCAGGTCAACTGATGGTAAAGTTTTGATTGACAAAACTTTCCTATTGGGATTCGATATGTCAATTTCTCTCAATTTTTGATGATTAGCTCAGAGGTCTGAAAGTTCATTGTGGACCTCCCATATTTCATAAGTGAATTGGGTTTTCTGTCTAGGAGAGCTTTTTTTGGGGAACAAGGGAACTGAAAAAGGGTGATTTCCAAGAAACCAATGCCGCTTTATTATTTTCGTCTTACATTTCGTACCTGTTCTGTTGAAACAGGTTGGAGATAACGTAGAAGTTGCAAGCGGATCACCACTCCCAGGTGTGAAGGTAATTATGATCACAGCTCTATTGAGTTTTTACTTTTTTACATCTTTAATTCATCCAACTCTAAGTTATCCTTTTCCCTGTTCTTTCTTTTTCCTTTCCCTTCTTTTCTTTTTGTTGGTTTTACTATATGCTCTCTGACTTCTCTTCAAACCTTTTCTGCAGCCACAACAATTCGATGAATCAATGAGGATACCAAAGGAAACAATACACATTCTTAGGGACCAATTATTTGGCTTTGACACCTTTTTCGGGACAAGTCAGGAGCCATATGAGTTGAGTTTATTGCAGGAGCTTGGTCTATGTAATCTTTAAGTGGGAACAAATGAACAATACTAAAGTAAGTGATCCAGTTATAGATCAAGTTGAGAGAATGCACAAATATGGGTCTAGATTGTGTAGTTATCAATGGATTTTCTGTTTGTCCAAGTTGATCAATATCAACTGGTTATCAATTAAATAATGCAACCTTCCTGTAGCAACTCATAAATGTTGGTACGCGATGGATTTTTTCTTTGTAATGCTGAGGAATAGAAGAAAATGAATATTCGGTTTCCTTTTATTTACAAATTCTGATGCTTTATTGTCATCTGGACCTCTTTCTTTTACAACTTAACCTTTGAATGATTAGGGCCTCATTCTTACAAGCATCTTTATTTACTTTGTCAGGGAGGGTTGTTGTTTAAGGAAAACCTGTGAGGACGGGCTGCTAGAAGTTATGAAAAGATAACAAAGAGGCTGGAAGTAGGTTTACCTGTGTTTTGCATTAGACAATGTTCGAAAATCCATCACCTTGCTTTACGTAAGATAGATCAATATTTTCTCCACAGGACAAATTTGGGGATCTGTATAAGCTTTTCCTTTTAGTCAATCCAGAGGATGACAAATCCATTGCCGTTGTGGTTCCAAGGAGGACCTTGCAACCAGAAACAGCTGGTAGTTATCAGCCACTAGACTAATTTTTTTATGCGGTGAATGATTTCATTCTCATTTTGTAATCTGTAGCACCAATAGACGAAAATTATAACACATGTAGTTTAACTTCTGCAGCAGTCCCAAAATGGTTTGCTGCAGATGCCGGCGTCGGAGTCACTCATCGGCTGCAAGAGGTAGGTTTTACCCATACAACTCCAAGATCGCACTGCCCCTTGCGGAGGCGACTGGTATAGATTAATAGCAAATATTTTGTGTCCTTCGAAGGTGTTGCGTAACTCCGGATTGGACCCCCTTTTTTCCCAGTAGACAATGATGACATAGATGATGACGACGGTGACGGAAACAGTGATATGACGACGACGACGATGACGTTCCAGACGAGGAAGCTGGACAAAAGGTGATTTTGCTTATTTGGAGATTTGTTTTTTCAGAAAAGGAGAAAAAACCCTCATGTGCCATCGCTCTAAATTCAGCAGGTATTTTCCAATCTGCAATTCGAGTTTTTCTTCTCCATTCTGTGTACATATACATATCGATCTATATGTATATTTATATATAGAAGTTTGGGAAATATCCAATATGTATATAAGTTTGCAGATTCACCTTACCTTGGATTGTTGTCACTTTGAATGTACGGACGGCGCTGTGAATTAGTTTTTTCCATCAAACAGAGCTCCACCTAACTGCCTGAAATCTTAGGTTTAGTTGAAGAAACTGTAATTAGCTGATCAAGGAGCTTTGTTTTTGATGAATTTGTGTTGGTTTTGAACTTGCATATGTTGTTAGAGATCCTGTTCAGAACTGATATATACAAGAAAAAGGAAAAGAAGTTCTACACATAGATATAGAAGGATAAGGTTCGGGATTTAGAGATGGTGTCTAGGAATGAACGCGTGGAGGCTGTTTTTAATTCGAACATGATTTTGCTGATTTGGAGCTTTGTTTTAGTTTTTTTTTTTTTTGGATTTGGTTATTATATTATTCCATGGGCTATATTTTGCTAATTTCTGGTTTTGGTAATCATAATGACTCACGAGCACCTTGCTCTAACTATTACACATCTGATTATAAAATATTGATTGGTAAGCAGAAATGATGCGAAAGTAAAGATTGTTTGGTAAGCGTAAATTATTTCACATATTATGCCAAATACAATACGTGGCAAAGGGAAAATCCATTGGTAAGCGCAAACCATTGCACAAAATAGATATTATAACCCTTATTGCTAATTCCTTGTTTGCACAAACTTTGCCACAAGTCCTCACATTTGCCAACCCAAAACATGGATCCCATTTCTTTAACAATAGTAAAGTCAAGAAATGTATATCATGATAGTCTCTCATGGGTTTTAACTAATATATTGGATTTGGATTTGGGTGCCTACTGTTTGTGTAAAATTTCAAGACATCTATATTACCCGCAGGCAAGCACTCCGGAGTTTTGTGTTCCAGCAGATAAACGCTTGCTAACCTGCTGGCTTGCTTCAATTCCCAGGGATGGAATTTGGGAATGAACGCGTGAAGTCCGTTTTTAATCCAGACAAGAGGTGATTTTGCTTATTTGGAGATTTGTTGTTACATTTTTTTTTTTGGATTTGGTTATTATATTATTTGCCATTTTGTAGTCTCTTCCTATTTTTTGGTGGAGCACATAGCCACGCCACTAGAAAACAGTGTCCCTGGATGATGCTACCGTTTGTAACATGCTGCAATCTGGACATTGCATGCTGTACGCATAGCGAATAGTAGCATTTCTTTGTTAGATATCATGAATATCAAGAAACATTGATCTGTTTTTGTTAGCAAGTAGGTTTATGGGCCTCCAATTATTCATTCCTCTGTACATCGCAGTATAATGGCTGTGTCGAAGCATAATGGCACAACATGTCTGTATCAATAGCAGCTGAAAACATATATCATCTTCTGAAGCATTTAATTTTGTGTCAAGCAGAAGATTTTAGATCAGTCATTCTTCGATGTCTGTCTACATAGCCAACGGTAGAATTTCCAACTGGCAACATTACCGTGGAAGTTCCATCAGGAGATGAGATAAGCATCAACCTCACAAAGAAGAATGACTAGCTCAGTCATTACATAAACTTTTGAAAGCTAAATGCTTTGAACCACTGGAATCTATTTTGGCTGTGTCTAATTTATCTGCAGGACTGTATCCTCAAAATACGTTCTCTTCAACGGGCATGATTTTCGTGCCTTGCACGAAGGAGAACCTAGTAGCTTAAAAAGAATAGGCTGTTGGGTAGTGCAAAAATTTAGGGACTAGCTAAAGGAGAGAATTGATTTTTTTCTTGCCAGTTTGCTTTTTTGTTGAGGGAGATCCTCTAAAGCTGTGACTTGACGCTAGTTTCACGTACCAGCATGGAACTGCCCGTGTGGTGGCTACACTGCTCCATTTTCGACGAGTCTGATACCAATCTCCTCATCTCTACGCACAAGACTTGGGGATCAGAAAGTTTTTCCGAACAAATATTGTGACTGCAAATTTTTTGACAGAAACGTAGTTCGTGTTTGCCGCTACTCCGTTGAACGGCGATTGCGACCTTTGTACACCTTCTTTCAAGATGGGTCTTGCACCAATCTCTTTGTATCGTCGAGACGCACGAGACTCGGGCATCAATTTGAGTCTTGGATTAGATTTTTCGTTTTTGCAATTTTGGACAAAACACGAACAAAAAATGGTGTTTCGATCTGGTTTTTGGTTAACCTCTACGGCTCTGATACTATTGATAGAATGGTGTTCTGGCTCTAAATTGAACTTTTATGCTTTGAACCAATAATTTGTCTCTCATTTCACGAATCGATGGACTCAAAATTGTCGGGGGTGACAATGGTACAGAGTTCATTAAACAAATGCTAATGTCTTGTTTTTTTTTTGAACGGAAAGTAAATTTTATATAATCAGGAAACATCATCACAAAGGATAGAAGAAAGACCAGGTGGAGGAAACCCCATCCAGTTTACATCTAAAGAAGAACCAAAAGAGGAAGAAATCGAATGAGCTACTTCGTTTCCTTCTCTGGGAGTCCAAGAAAAGGCCAACTCTGCTTCTGAGGCCAAGGTCTTGATATTTGCAATGAAGGCAAGGGCTTCCCAAGGCGGCACCAGCTCAGAAACACTCAAAGAGATGAGCTGGGCATTATCATTTTCGATCGTCACTCTGCTGATAGCCAAAGCTTTGGCGAAGAGGCATGCGTCTCTAAAAACCGAGGCCTCTACTAGGAAAGCTGAAGTTGCAGAGATTTTAAATCTCCTTCCATCAAGAATGGGACTGCTAGAATAATGTAAAATAATTCCCCCCCCCCCCCCCCCCTAAGAAGAGGGGTTCCAAGATGCATCACAATTTGTCTTAGGAGAGGCCGGAAGGGCTGGCTGTCAAAGAGACACCATTCAACAGTGGCCTGAGACCTCTGTGCATGGGCAAAATTTCAGGCGGCAAAATCCTCAAAGCCCAGGGTTCCTGGTATTATCGAAAACCAGCTCATTCCTGGACTTCAAAATATTCCAAGCAAGAAAGACAGCTTTGGCCAAAAAATCTGACTCCCTAAAGCCGTTATCAATCTCTTCTTTAACACTTAAGGACCACTCCAGAGAGGAAGCTATACCATTTGGAAAGAAACCACCTGAGAGAGGACACTCAAACCACACCTTTCTAGCCTATTTGCAGTGGAAAAGCAAGTGCTCCAAATCGCTTTACCAAATCTAGGACAAATGGGATTGACTGCACACTTACGCAGCAGAAGATTCTCCTTAGAAGCTAAACGATTGTGACAAACTTTCCACCATAAATGCTTCAGCTTCAGGGGATGTTAAGAGACCATAAAAATTTCCAGAAAGCAGGGGTCGGAATAGTAGAGGAGGAAGGCTTTTTCGGCTTAGAAAGGAGATGATCTTCCCACTCTAGATGATACCCACTTTTGACAGTATACTTCCCAGAGACTGTGGGAGATCAAATCAGACAGTCATAGTTGTGCGTCTTTGAAATAAGGATTTTGAGAATTGCTTCTACCTCCCTGTCTCAGCTTGTTCACTCTCCAAGTGTAGGAAACTGGATTAATGAAATCAGCAACTTTGTTACACGATAGCCAAGGAGGTTTGAGGGAGAAGATTTTGAAAGATGGGAGGGAGGGTACCCATTTATCTGTCAAAAAATTCACAGAAACTCCATTTTGAACTCGCCATCGAGTGCCCTTACTGAAGAGATCTCTTCCTTGGAGAAGGCTTGCCCAAGCCCATGACGGTCTCGGGCCCTGAAGAATTTGTGGGGCTTTAACAATCTCCACCCTTGCTTTGCCAAAAGTGCTATAATTAAACTACGAAAATCCTGAAATCCAAGACCCCTCTTGCTCTTGGCAGTGCAGAGATCCTCATCACTTACCCAATGAATTTTTGATTTCTCTAGAGACCTAGACCACCAGAATTTTCTCACATAGCGATTTAGCTTCTTACAAAATTTCTAGGACGAAGAAAAACACGCCTTTGCACAGCTTGGGATTGTCTGAATAACATGTTTTTGCATCACTTCTCGACCAGCATCAGAAAGAGGTTTACACTTCCACCCCTGCATTTTAGTGACTGCCTTCTCAATAAGGAAATAATAAGCTCCAGACTTTGACCTTCCCCCCAAAAGAAGGGAGTCCAAGGTATTTTGAATCAATAGCCATCATAGGGATATTCAGCATCTCGCAGACTGAGGACTTAACAGGCAAGCTAGCATTAGTAGAAAAACATATAGCAGATTTATCGTAATTGATAAGCTGACCCGAGGCCAAACAAAACGAATCCAGAACACCTTCAAGGTTGGAGATGCGCCTAGGGTCCGTGGAAGAGAAAAGTAATGCATCATCCACAAAGAAGACATGAGAGGGAAGAGGGCACCCCCTTCTGATTGTTAAACTAGAGAACAAATGCTAATGTCATTGGATATGATTTTATGATGTACTAATAAAGTTGTTCCCATAGATTGAAGTCAAAGCCTTGAAAGCATGCCTATAACACAGTAATACATGCTACATGTGTAATCCACGACAAAATAAGAAAGAAACTCTGTAATTTAATAAATCAAAATCAATGTGTTTACCTTTTTTTTTTTCAAGCTGTTCATAACTCCTGAATTTTTTTGAACGTGTAGAAGCTCTTCAATGTCGGTGGCTTCCTAGGAAATTTATCACGCACCGTTGTCCCCTTGGAATGTTCCCTAACCGTTAGCTTCACCAACTTATACAAGTCGTCTATGTCTTTCCCATAACCGACTTTCAAATTTGAAATGGAAAAGATGAATGCTAGTATTATCAAGGAAAAAGAAGACAACCGTTGTCAATTGAGTGTCTAGGGAGAAAAAGATACCCTTACCCAAACTAGTGTCAAAGTTAGCAAAGACAACTTGTATTTCACCATCAAGCGATATGAAAGCACCATTCCTCAAGTTACCATGGGATTTACAATTTTCATGCAAATATCTCAAAGCCTTGGTAATGCCCCTACAAAGCAAACAAATTTTACATGTTACACCAAATTTAGAAAATTTGGTAAGTGTGAATCAAACAACAACTGTAAAGCATCATGGAAATTACTATGACAAATAAAATTACTTCATTAAACAACAATTGGAATTAGGCCGTCCAATTATGTATCGTTAATCAATATATGCATTGCCCTATTTACATCTAGAACTTGTAAAGTCCAGTTTCCATTCAATGATTTATGAGATCACTATCATAGAGCCATATAACAACCATGTTTTTTTCAGCTTAACCTACTTGTACATCTAGTAATTACTACTAGTCAAGTGACCAGTCACTACATGATAAAATCATGCTTTCCAGTACTTTGTCAGCTTTATTTATATTTGGACTAACTAACAGAACAAAGAGGATCAAAAAAAAAAAAAAAAAAAACTAACAGAACAACCAAAACTTCCACTACTAGGAATTTTCTATAACATAAAACTTAATATCACACTTACTCGAGACGTATAGCATAGAGTTGAGTATTAATGCTCAAGCATCTCATCATCAAAGGTAGTTAACAGAACCATTCAGTGAACAGCAAAACATATTCAATCATCCATGCTACAAGTTTGAAACACATTCTCAAACCATAATGCGTTGAAGGTTGATGTTGGTGCATTATAAATGTGAGACAAGCAGTGATGCTATACACTTGACTCAGTCATTCAGAACATAACCCATGGTAGTAGCATCACATTGTAGTAAACAAGATGACAACCACAACAGTTGTTTGAATAAAGACACAACAGAGTAACTCCACCTAACCCCAATTTGTTGATAGTAGATAAGTATGGTAAGAATAACTGCACCCCCATTTTAGGTAACAAGCACCATTAGCAACATAAAATTCATATGAATTTTGCATTACAATGTCATAACCAATGGTTTGATGTTTCAAGGAGCCATATATTACAAACGCCTAACATCTAAGCACATTCTCAAACCATAATGTGTTGAAGGTTGACATTAGTGCATTATAGATGTGAGACAAGTAGTGATGCTACACACTTGACTCAGTCATTAAGAACAGAATGCATGGCGGCAACATCACATTACAGTGAGCAAGATGACAACCATGACAACCGTTTGAATGTGATAGTTGATAAGTATGGTAAAAATAATTGCACCCCCATTTTAGGTAACAAACACCATTAGCAACATAAAATTCATATGAATTTTGCATGACACCTAAACTGACACGCCTTTAACACACTCCCTTTGAAAGCAAACAATTTTGGCATTAAAAAACAGCTGAGTATTAAGACCATACAGTTCCAGATACCTGAAAAGCAACACAACACCGACACCCACAAACCCACATAACCCTCCTCCACACGTTCACACACCACAACACATCCAGGGGGACTGAGGTTTAGGGTTTAGGGGTTAAGGGGTTTAGGGTTATTAGGGCTATAGGGTTTAGGGTTTAGGGGGTTTAGGGTTTTAGGGGCTTTAGGGGGTTTATGGGGTTTAGGGTTTAGGGTTTAGGGGGTTTAGGGGGTTTAGGGTTTAGGGATTAGGGATTAGGGTTTAGGGGTTGGGGTTTGGGGTTTTGGGGTTTAGGGTTTGGGGTTTAGGGTTTAGGGTTTGGGTCTGGGGTTCTGGCTCTGGTTCAGGTTCAGGGGTGCATGTGGTTCAGCTGCCTGTGGCCCGGCCTGTGGGGCTCTGGTCTGTGGTTCGGTCTGTCTGGTTTGTGTTCCTGGTTGTGGTTTGTGGTTTGTGGTTTATTATTTAGGTGTGATGGACAGTGGTGTAAAACTTGTGGCAATGTGGTTTGTGGTTTGTGGTTTGGTTTGTGGGTTGTGGTTGTAGGAGTGGTGTGGTGTGGTGTGTGGTTGTGGTCAGGTTGTGTGGTTTAGTGGCCAGGTTTGTGGTTTGTGGTCAGGTTTGTGGTCTGTGGTTTGTGGCCTGTGGCTCAGTGTTTAGGTGGCTCAGGGCCCAGGGTGTGGGTCAGGGCCAGTGGCTCAGGCCCAGTGGCCAGGTCAGGCCCAGTGGCTCAGTGGCCTCAGTGGCTCAGGCTCAGTGGGCCCAGTGGCCCAGGGCCCAGGGTGGCCAGTGGCCCGGCCCAGTGGCCCAGGCCTGTCAGGCTCAGTGGCCTGTGGCCTGTGGCCTCAGGCCCAGTGGCCGGCCTGGCCCAGTGGCTCAGGTGGCCCAGTGGCCCAGTGGCCCAGGCTCAGGCCCAGGCTCAGTGGCCCAGTGGCTCAGTGGCCCAGTGGCCCAGGTCAGGCCCAGTGGCCTGAGTGGCCCAGTGGGCCCAGGCCTGTGGCCCAGTGGCCCAGTGGCTCAGGTCAGGCCTGTGGCCAGGCTCAGTGGCCCAGTGGCCCAGGCTCAGTGGCCTGGGCCTGGCCCAGGCTCAGGCCCAGGCCCAGTGGCCCAGTGGCCTCAGTGGCCCAGTGGCCTGGCCCAGTGGCCCAGTGGCTCAGGCCCAGGCCCAGTGGCCCAGGCTCAGTGGCCCAGTGGCCCAGTGGCCCAGGCCCAGTGGCCCAGGCTCAGTGGCCCAGTGGCAGGCCTGTGGCCCAGTGGCCCAGTGGCCTGTGGCCCAGTGGCCCAGTGGCCCAGTGGCCCAGTGGCCCAGGCCCAGTGGCCCAGGCCCAGTGGCCCAGTGGCCCAGGGCCTGTGGCTCAGTGGCCTGGTGGCTCAGTGGCCCAGTGGCCCAGGTCAGTCAGGCTCAGTGGCCCAGGGCCCAGTGGCTCAGTGGCCCAGGCTCAGGCTCAGTGGCCCAGTGGCCCAGTGGCCCAGTGGCTCAGGCCCAGTGGCCCAGGCCCAGGCTCAGTGGCCCAGTGCCCAGGCCCAGTGGCCCAGGCCTGTGGCCCAGTGGCCCAGTGGCTCCAGGCCCAGTGGCCCAGTGGCTCAGTGGCCCAGTGGCCTGTGGCTCAGTGGCCCAGGCCCAGGCCCAGTGGCCCAGTGGCCCAGGCCCAGTGGCCCAGTGGCCCAGGCCCAGTGGCCCAGTGGCCCAGGCCCAGGCCAGTGGCTCAGTGGCCCAGTGGCCCAGTGGCCCAGGCCTGTGTGGCCCAGTGGCCCAGGCCCAGGCCCAGGCCCAGGCTTAAATCTCATCAAGAGTTGGCCAGTGGCCCAGTGGCCCAGTGGCCCAGGCCCAGGCCCAGGGCCCAGTGGCCCAGTGGCCCAGTGGCCCAGTGGCCCAGTGGCTCAGGGCTCAGTGGCCCAGTGGCTCAGTGGCCCAGTGGCCCAGGCCCAGGCCCAGTGGCTCAGTGGCCCAGGCTCAGGCTCAGGCCCAGTGGCCTGGCTCAGGCCCAGTGGCCTGGCCCAGTGGCCCAGTGGCCTGGCTCAGTGGCCTGTGGCCCAGTGGCCCAGTGGCCCAGTGGCTCAGTGGCCCAGTGGCTCAGGCCCAGTGGCCCAGTGGCCCAGTGGCCCAGTGGCTCAGTGGCCCAGTGGCCTGTGGCCTGTGGCTCAGGCCTGGGCCCAGTGGCCCAGGCCCAGTGGCCCAGTGGCCCAGTGGCTCAGCAGTGGCCCAGTGGCCCAGTGGCCTGGTGGCCCAGTGGCCCAGTGGCTCAGTGGCCTGCGCCTGTGGCCCAGTGGCCCAGGGCTCAGAGGCCTGGCTCAGGCCCAGTGGCTCAGTGGCCCAGTGGCCCAGGCCTGTGGCCCAGGCTCAGTGGCCCAGCAGCCCAGGGCTCAGGTGCCTCCAGTGGGCCCAGTGGCCCAGTGGCCCAGGCTCAGTGGCCCAGGTTCAGTGGCCCAGGCCCAGTGGCCCAGTGGCCTGTGGCCTGTGGCCCAGTGGCCCAGTGGCCCAGGGCCCAGTGGCTCAGTGGCTCAGGCCCAGGCCCAGTGGCTCAGGCCCAGGCTCAGTGGCCCAGGCCCAGTGCTCAGGCCCAGTGGCTCAGTGGCCCAGTGGCCTGCTCAGTGGCCCAGTGGCCCAGTGGCCCAGTGGCCCCAGTGGCTCAGTGGCCCAGTGGCTCAGTGGCCCAGGCCCAGTGGCCCAGGCTCAGTGGCCCAGTGGCCCAGTGGCCCAGGCCCAGGCCCAGTGGCCCAGGGCCCAGGCTCAGGCCTGGCCCAGGCCCAGGCTCCAGGGCCCAGGCCTGGCCCAGGGCTCAGGGCCTGGTGGCCCAGTGGCCCAGGCCCAGTGGCTCAGTGGCCCAGTGGCCCAGTGGCCCAGTGGCCTGCAGTGGCCTGCGCCCAGTACCCAGTGGCCCAGGCCTGTGGCCCAGTGGCCCAGGCTCAGTGGCCCAGGCCCAGTGGCCTCAGTGGCTCAGTGGCCCAGTGGCTCAGTGGCCCAGTGGCCAGTGGCCCAGGCCTGCAGCCCAGGCCTGGCCTCAGTGGCCTGCAGGCCCAGGCCCAGTGGCCCAGGCCCAGTGGCCCAGTGGCCCAGGCTCAGTGGCCCAGGGTCAGGCTCAGGCCCAGTGGCCCAGTGGCCCAGGCCTGTGGGCCCAGTGGCCTCAGTGGCCCAGTGGCCTGAGTGGCCCAGTGGCCCAGTGGCCCAGGCTCAGTGGCCCAGTAGGCCTCAGGCCCAGTGGCCCAGTGGCTCAGTGGCTCAGTGGCCCAGGGCCCAGTGGCCCCAGGGCCCAGTGGCCCAGGCCTTGAGGGCTCCAGTGGCCCAGGCCCAGGCCCAGTGGCCCAGTGGCCCAGGCTCAGTGGCCCAGTGGCCCAGTGGCCCAGTGGCCCAGTGGCCCAGTGGCTCAGGCCCAGGCCCAGTGGCCCAGGCCCAGGCCCAGTGGCCCAGGCCTGTGGCCCAGTGGCCCAGTGGCCTGTGGCTCAGTGGCCCAGGCTCAGGCCCAGGCCCAGGCCAGTGGCCCAGTGGCCCAGTGGCCCAGTACCCAGTGGCCCAGTGGCCCAGGCTCCAGTGGCCCAGGCCCAGTGGCCCAGGGCCTGTGGCCCAGGGCCCAGGCCCAGTGGCCCAGCCCAGTGGCCTGTGTGGCCCAGGCCTGGCCCAGTGGCCCAGTGGCCTGGCCCAGGCCTGTGGCCCAGTGGCCCAGTGGCCAGGGCCCAGTGGCCCAGTGGCCCAGTGGCCTGCGCCTGTGGCCCAGTGGCCCAGGCTCAGTACCAGTGGCCCAGTGGCCCAGGCCCAGTGGCCCAGTGGCCCAGGCCCAGTGGCCCAGTGGCCCAGGCCCAGTGGCCCAGTGGCCCAGTGGGCCCAGTGGCTCAGTGGCCCAGGGCCCAGTGGCCCAGTGGCCCAGGCCCAGTGGCTCAGTGGCCCAGTGGCCCAGGCTCAGTGGCTCCAGTGGCCCAGTGGCCTGTGGGCCCAGTGGCCCAGGCCCAGTGGCCCAGGCCCAGGCCCAGTGGCCCAGTGGCCCAGGTGGCCAGGCTCAGTAGGCCCAGTGGCCCAGGCCTGGCTCAGTGGCCCAGGCTCAGTGGCTCAGTGGCCCAGTGGCCCAGTGGCCCAGGGCCCAGTGGCCCAGGCCCAGTGGCCCAGGCTCAGTGGCCTCAGGCCCAGTGGCCCAGTGGCCCAGGCTCAGTGGCCCAGTGGCCTCAGTGGCCCAGTGGCCCAGGCTCAGCCCAGTGGCCCAGGCCTCAGGCCCAGTGGCCCAGTGGCTCAGTGGCCCAGGGCCCAGTGGCCCAGTGGCTCAGGCCCAGTGGCCCAGGCCCAGTGGCCCAGTGGCCTGTACCAGTGGCCCAGGCCCAGTGGCCCAGTGGCCCAGTGGCCCAGGCCCAGGCCCAGTGCTCAGTGGCCCAGGCCCAGTGGCCCAGGGCCCAGGCCCAGTGGCCCAGGCCTGTGGCCCAGGCCCAGTGGCCCAGGCCCAGTGGCCCAGTGGCCTGTGGCCCAGGCCCAGGCCCAGTGGCCCAGTGGCCCAGTGGCCCAGTGGCCCAGTGGCTCAGGCCCAGGCCCAGGCCCAGTGGCCCAGGCCCAGTGGCTCAGGTGGCCCAGTGGCTCAGTGGCTCAGTGGCCCAGGCTCAGTGGCTCAGTGGCCCAGGCTCCAGTGGCTCAGTGGCCCAGGCCCAGGCCCAGTGGCCCAGGCCTGGTGGCCAGGCCCAGTGGCCCAGGGCCCAGTGGCTCAGGCTCAGGCCCAGGCCCAGTGGCCCAGTGGCCCAGGCCCAGTGGCCCAGTGGCCTGTGTGGCCTGAGGCCCAGTGGCCCAGTGGCCCAGTGGCCTGTGGCTCAGTGGCCCAGGGCCTGAGTGGCCCAGTGGCCCAGTGGCCCAGTGGCTCAGGCCCAGTGGCCCAGGCCCAGGCCCAGTGCCCAGTGGCCTGGTGGCTCAGGCCTGAGGTGGCCCAGGCCCAGGCCCAGGCCCAGTGGCCCAGGCCTGTGGCCTGTGGCCCAGTGGCCCAGTGGCCCAGTGGCCTGCAGGCCCAGTGGCCCAGTGGCCCAGGCCCAGTGGCCCAGTGGCCCAGGGCTCAGGCCCAGGCTCAGGCTCAGTGGCCCAGGCCTGTGGCTCAGGCCCAGGCCCCAGTGGCCCAGGCCTGGCCCAGTGGCCTGGCCCAGTGGCTCAGGCCCAGGCTCAGTGGCCCAGTGGCCTCAGTGGCCCAGTGGCCCAGTGGCCCAGTGGCCCAGTGGCCCCAGTGGCCCAGGCCTGTGGCCCAGGCCCAGGCTCAGGCCCAGGCCCAGTGGCCAGTGGCCCAGTGGCTCAGTGGCCCAGTGGCCCAGTGGCCCAGGCCTGGCCCAGTGGCCCAGTGGCCCAGGCTCAGTGGCCCAGTGGCCCAGTGGCCCAGGCCCAGTGGCCCAGGCCCAGGGCCCAGTGGCTCAGGCCCAGGCCCAGGCCTGTGTGGCCCAGGCTCAGGGCCCAGTGGCCCAGTGGCCCAGTGGCCCAGGCCTCAGGCCAGGCCTAGTGGCCCAGTGGCCCAGTGGCCCAGGCCCAGTGGCCTGTGCTCAGTGGCTTCAGTGGCCCAGTGGCGCCAGTGGCTCAGTGGCCCAGGCCCAGGCTCAGTGGCCCAGTGGCTCAGGCCCAGTGGCTCAGGCCCAGGCCCTGCCCAGGCCCAGGCCCAGTGGCCCAGTGGCCCAGTGGCCCAGTGGCCCAGTGGCCCAGTGGCCCAGTGGCCCAGTGCCCAGGCCTGTGGCCCAGTGGCCCAGGCCCAGTGGCCCAGGGCCCAGTGGCCCAGGCTCAGTGGCCCAGTGGCTCAGTGGCCCAGGCCCAGTGGCTCAGGCCTGTGGCCCAGTGGCCCAGGCCCAGTGGCCCAGTGGCCCAGTGGCCCAGTGGCCCAGTGGCTCAGTGGCCCAGTGGCCTGAGGCCCAGTGGCCCAGTGGCCTGCAGGCTCAGGCCCAGGCTCAGGCCCAGTGGCCCAGTGGCTCAGTGGCCCAGGCCTGGTGGCCCAGTGGCCCAGTGGCCCAGGCCCAGGCCCAGTGGCCCAGTGGCCTGTGGCCCAGTGGCCCAGTGGCCCAGGCCCAGGCTCAGTGGCCCAGGCTCAGTGGCCCAGTGGCCCAGTGGCCTGTGGCTCAGGCCTGTGGCTCCAGTGGCCCAGTGGCCCAGGCCTAGTGGCCCAGGCCCAGGCCCAGTGGCTCAGGGCCCAGTGGCCCAGGCCCAGTGGCCTGTGGCCCAGTGGCTCAGTGGCCCAGGCTCAGGCCCAGTGGCCCAGTGGCCCAGGCCTCAGGCCCAGTGGCTCAGGCCTCAGTGGCTCAGTGGCCCAGTGGCTCAGTGGCCCAGTGGCCCAGTGGCTCAGGCCCAGTGGCCCAGGGCCCAGTGGCCCAGTGGCCCAGTGGCCCAGGCCCAGTGGCCCAGGCCCAGTGGCCCAGTGGCCTGTGGCCCAGGGCCCAGGGCCCAGGCCCAGTGGCCCAGGCCCAGGCCTGTGGCCCAGGCCCAGGCCCAGGCCTGTGGCCCAGTGGCCCAGTGGCCCAGGCTCAGGCCCAGGCCCAGTGGCCCAGTGCCCAGTGGCTCAGTGGCCCAGTGGCTCAGGCCCAGTGGCCCAGTGGCCCAGGCCCAGTGGCCCAGGCCCAGGCTCAGTGGCCCAGGGCTCAGTGGCCCAGTGGCCCAGTGGCCCAGGCCCAGGCCCAGTGGCCCAGGCCTCAGGCCCAGTGGCCCAGTGGCCCAGTGGCCCAGGTGGCCTGCGCCCAGGCCCAGTGGCCAGTGGCCCAGGCTCAGTGGCCTGTGGCCCAGGCCCAGTGGCCCAGTGGCCCAGTGGCTCAGTGGCCCAGGCCCAGGGCCCAGGGCCCAGGTGGCCCAGTGGCCCAGGGCCCAGTGGCCTGCAGTGGCTCAGTACCCAGGTGGCCTGTGGCCCAGGTGGCTCTCAGTGGCCCAGTGGCCCAGTGGCCTGTGGCCCAGGCCCAGTGGCCCAGGCTCAGTGGCCCAGGCCCAGGCCCAGTGGCCCATGGCCCAGTGGCCCAGTTCAGGCCCAGTGGCCCAGTGGCTCAGTGGCCCAGGCCCAGTGGCCCAGTGGCCCAGGGCCCAGGCCCAGGCTCAGGGCCCAGGCCCAGTGGCCCAGGCCTCAGTGGCTCAGTGGCCCAGTGGCCAGTGGCCCAGTGGCCTTGCAGGCCCAGGCCCAGGCTCAGTGGCCCAGTGGCCCAGTGGCCTCAGCGCTCAGTGGCCCAGGCCCAGTGGCCTCAGTGGCCCAGGCCCAGTGGCCCAGGCCCAGTGGCCTGTGTGGCCCAGGCCCAGTGGCCCAGGCTCAGGCCCAGTGGCCCAGGCCCAGTGGCCCAGTGGCCCAGTGGCCTGTGGCCCAGTGGCCCAGGCTCAGGCCCAGGCTCCAGTGGCCCAGTGGCCCAGTGGCCCAGTGGCCTCAGTGGCCCAGTATTCAGTGGCCCAGGCCCAGTGGCCTGGCCCCAGGCCCAGGCCCAGTGGCCCAGGCCCAGGCCCAGTGGCCCAGTGGCCCAGTGGCCCAGTGGCCCAGGCCTGGTGGCTCAGGCTCAGGCCCAGTGGCCCAGTGGCCTCAGTGGCCTGTGGCCCAGTGGCCCAGGCTCAGTGGCCCAGTGGCCCAGTGGCCCAGTGGCCTGGCCCAGTGGCCCAGTGGCCCAGGCCCAGTGGCCCAGGCCCAGGCCTGTGGCCCAGGCCCAGTGGCCCAGTGGCCCAGGGCCCAGTGGCCCAGTGGCCTGCGCCCAGGGCCCAGGCCTGGCCCAGGCCTGGCCCAGGCCCAGTGGCCCAGTGTGGCTCAGTGGCCCAGGCCTGTGGCCCAGTGGCTCAGTGGCCCAGGGCCCAGTGGCCTGTGGCCCAGGCCCAGTGGCCTGTGGCCCAGTGGCCCAGTGGCCCAGGCCTAGGCCCAGTGGCCCAGTGGCTCAGTGGCCCAGGCCTGTGGCCCAGGGCCTGCGCCCAGGCCCAGTGGCTCAGTGGCCCAGGCCCAGTGGCCCAGTGGCCCAGGCCCAGTGGCCCAGGCTCAGTGGCCCAGGCCCAGTGGCCCAGGCCCAGTGGCCCAGTGGCCCAGTGGCCCAGGCCCAGGCCCAGTGGCCCAGGCCCAGTGGCCCAGTGGCCCAGTGGCCTGTGGCCTAGTGGCCCAGTGGCCCAGTGGCCCAGGCCCAGTGGCCCAGTGGCCCAGTGGCCTCTCAGTGGCCCAGGCCTGTGGCTCAGTGGCCCAGTGGCCCAGGTCAGGCCTGAGTGGCCCAGTGGCCCAGGCCCAGTGGCCCAGGCCCAGGCCCAGTGGCCCAGTGGCCCAGTGGCCTGGCCCAGTGGCCCAGTGGCCCAGGCTCAGTGGCCCAGTGGCCTCGTGGTCAGGCCTGTGGCCCAGTGGCCCAGTGGCCCAGTGGCCCAGTGGCCTGTGGCCCAGTGGCCCAGTGCCCAGGCCCAGGCTCAGTGGCTCAGTGGCCCAGTGGCCCAGTGGCCCAGGCCCAGTGGCCCAGGCCCAGTGGCCCAGTGGCCCAGTGGCCCAGTGGCCCAGGCCCAGGCCCAGTGGCCCAGTGGCCCAGTGGCCCAGTGGCCCAGTGGCCCAGTGGCCCAGGCCTGTGGCCCAGTGGCCCAGTGGCCCAGGCTCAGTGGCTCAGTGGCCCAGGCTCAGTGGCCCAGTGGCCCAGTGGCTCAGTGGCCCAGGCCCAGTGGCCCAGGCCCAGGCCCAGTGGCCCAGTGGCTCAGGCCTCAGTGGCCCAGTGGCCCAGGCCCAGTGGCCCAGGCCCAGTGGCCCAGTGGCCCAGGCCTGGCTCAGTGGCCCAGTGGCCCAGTGGCCTGTGGCCCAGTGGCCCAGTGGCCCAGTGGCCCAGTGGCCTGTGTGGCCCAGTGGCCCAGGCCCAAGTGGCCCAGTGGCCCAGGCCCAGTGGCCCAGGCCCAGTGGCTCAGTGGCCCAGTGGCCCAGTGGCCCAGGCCCAGGCCCAGTGGCTCAGGCCTGTGGCCCAGTGGCCTGTGGCCCAGTGGCTCAGGCCCAGTGGCTCAGGCCTGTGGCTCAGTGGCCCAGTGGCCCAGGCCCAGTGGCCCAGTGGCCCAGTGGCCCAGGCCCAGTGGCCTGTGTGGCCCAGTGGCCCAGGCTCAGTGGCCCAGTGGCCCAGGCCCAGGCCCAGGCCTGTGGCCCAGTGGCCCAGGCCCAGTGGCCCAGGCCTGAGGCCCAGTGGCCCAGTGGCCTGTGTGGCCCAGGCCCAGGCCCCAGGCTCAGTGGCCCAGGCCCAGGCTCAGTGGCCCAGGCCCAGGCCCAGTGGCCCAGTGGCTCAGTGGCCTGGGCCCAGGCCCAGTGGCCCAGGCTCAGTGGCCTGGTGGCCCAGTGGCCCAGTAGGCCCAGGCCCAGTGGCCCAGGCCCAGTGGCCCAGGCCCAGGCCTGGTGGCCCAGTGGCCTGCCCAGTGGCCCAGTGGCCCAGTGGCCCAGGCCCAGTGGCCCAGGCCCAGTGGCCCAGTGGCCCAGTGGCCCAGGCCCAGGCCCAGGCCCAGGCTTAAATCTCATCAAGAGTCCAGTGGCCCAGTGGCCCAGTGGCCCAGGCCCAGGCCCAGGCCCAGGCCCAGGCCTGTGGCCCAGGCCCAGTGCCCAGTGGCCCAGTGGCCCAGGCCCAGTGGCCCAGTGGCCCAGTGGCCCAGTGGCCCAGGCCCAGTGGCCCAGTGGCTCAGGCCCAGGCCCAGTGGCCCAGTGGCCCAGGCCCAGTGGCCCAGGCCCAGTGGCCCAGTGGCCCAGGCCCAGTGGCCCAGTGGCTCAGGCCCAGGCCCAGTGGCCCAGTGGCTCAGTGGCCCAGGCCCAGTGGCCCAGGCCCAGTGGCCCAGGCCCAGTGGCTCAGTGGCCCAGTGGCTCAGTGGCCCAGGCCCAGGCCCAGGCCCAGTGGCCCAGGCCCCAGTGGCCCAGTGGCCCAGGCCTGTGGCCCAGGCCCAGGGCTCAGTGGCCTGCGCCAGGGCCCAGTGGCCAGGCCCAGTGGCCCAGGCCCAGTGGCCTGCAGGCCCAGGCCAGCCCCAGTGGCCCAGTGGCCCAGGCCCAGTGGCCCAGTGGCCCAGTGGCCCAGTGGCCCAGTGGCTCAGTGGCCCAGTGGCCCAGGCCTGTGGGCCCAGTGGCCCAGGCCCAGTGGCCCAGGCCCAGTGGCCCAGGCCCAGTGGCCCAGGCTCAGTGGCCCAGTGGCCCAGTGGCCCAGTGGCCCAGGCCCAGTGGCCTGGCCCAGTGGCCCAGGCTCAGGCCCAGTGGCCTCAGTGCAGCTCAGTGGCCCAGGCCCAGGCCCAGGCCTGTGGCCCAGTGGCCCAGGCCCAGTGGCCCAGGCCCAGGCCCAGTGGCCCAGGCCCAGGCTCAGGCCCAGGCCCAGTGGCCCAGTGGCCTGTGGCCCAGTGGCCCAGGCTCAGTGGCCCAGTGGCCCAGTGGCCCAGGCCCAGTGGCCCAGTGGCCCAGGCCCAGGCTCAGTGGCCCAGGCCCAGTGGCCCAGTGGCCCAGGCCCAGGGCCCAGTGGCCCAGGGCCCAGGCCCAGGCCCAGTGGCCCAGGTGGCCCAGTGGCTCAGGCCCAGTGGCCCAGGCCCAGTGGCCCAGGCCTGGTGGCCCAGTGGCCCAGGCCTGTGGCCCAGGCCCAGGCCTGTGTGGCTCAGTGGCTCAGTGGCCCAGTGGCCCAGGCCCCAGGCCCAGTGGCCCAGTGGCCCAGTGGCCCAGGCCCAGTGGCCCAGTGGCTCAGTGGGCCCAGGCCCAGTGGCTCAGTGGCCTCAGTGGCCCAGTGGCCCAGTGGCCCAGGCCCAGGCCCAGTGGCCCAGGCCCAGTGGCCCAGTGGCTCAGTGGCCTCCAGGCCCAGCAGGCCCAGTGCCCAGTGGCCCAGGCCCAGTGGCCTGCAGGGCCCAGGCCCAGTGGCCCAGTGGCCCAGGCCCAGTGGCCCAGTGGCCCAGGCTCAGTGGCCCAGTGGCCTGGGCCCAGGTGGCCTGTGGCCCAGGCTCAGGCCCAGTGGCTCAGTGGCCCAGTGGCCCAGGCCCAGGCCCAGTGGCCCAGTGGCCCAGTGGCCTAGGCCCAGGGCCTATTCAGTGGCCCAGTGGCCCAGGCCCAGGCCCAGTGGCCTCCAGGCCTAGCCCAGTGGCCCAGTGGCCCAGTGGCCCAGGCCCAGGCCCAGTGGCCCAGTGGCCCAGGCCTGTGGCCCAGTGGCCCAGGCCTACAGTGGCCCAGGCTCAGGCCCAGGCTTCAGGGCCCAGTGGCCCAGTGGCCCAGGCCCAGGCCCAGTGGCCCAGTGGCCCAGGCCTGTGGCCCAGTGGCCCAGTGGCCCAGGCCTGTGGCCCAGTGGCCCAGGCCCAGTGGCCTGTGGCCCAGTGGCTCAGTGGCCTTAGGCCCAGGCCTGGCCCAGTGGCTCAGTGGCCCAGGCCCAGTGGCCCAGTGGCCCAGTGGCCTGGGGCCCAGTGGCCCAGGCCCAGTGGCTCAGTGGCCCAGGCCCAGGCCCAGTGGCCCAGTGGCCTGTGGCCCAGTGGCCCAGTGGCCCAGGCTCAGGCCCAGTGGCCCAGTGGCCCAGTGGCCCAGTGGCCCAGGCCCAGTGGCCCAGGCCCAGTGGCCCAGTGGCCCAGTGGCCCAGGCCCAGTGGCTCAGTGGCCCAGTGGCCCAGTGGCCCAGGCCCAGTGGCCCAGGCCCAGTGGCCCATGTGGCTCAGTGGCCCAGGCCCAGGCCTGTGGCCCAGGGCTCAGTGGCCCAGTGGCTCAGTGGCCTGGCCAGGCTCAGGCCCAGTGGCCCAGTGGCCTCAGTGGCCCAGGCCCAGTGGCCCAGTGGCTCAGTGGCCCAGGGCTCAGTGGCCCAGTGGCCCAGTGGCCTCCAGTGGCCCAGTGGCCTCAGTGGCCTGTGTGGCCCAGGGCCTCAGGCCTCTAGGCCCAGTGGCCCAGGCCCAGTGGCCCAGTGGCTCAGTGGCTCAGTGGCTCAGGCCCAGGCTCAGGCTCAGTGGCCCAGGGCCCAGTGGCCCAGTGGCCCAGGCCCAGTGGCCCAGTGGCCCAGTGGCTCAGGCCCAGGCCCAGTGGCCCAGTGGCCCAGTAGCCTGCAGGCTCCAGTGGCCCAGGCCCAGGCCCAGTGGCCCAGGCCCAGGCCTACCTGGCCCAGTGGCCCAGGCCCAGTGGCCCAGGCCTGTGGCCCAGTGGCCCAGGCCCAGTGGCCCAGTGGCCTGTGGCCCAGGCCCAGTGGCCTGTGGCCCAGGCCCAGTGGCCCAGTGGCCCAGTGGCCCAGGCCCAGTGGCCCAGTGGCCCAGGCCCAGTGGCCCAGTGGCCCAGGCCTGCCCAGGCCCAGGCCCAGTGGCCCAGTGGCCCAGTGGCCCAGGCCCAGTGGCCCAGTGGCCCAGGCTCAGTGGCCCAGTGGCCCAGTGGCCCAGGCCCAGGCTCAGTGGCCCAGTGGCCCAGGCCTGTGGCCCAGGGCCCAGGGCCCAGTGGCTCAGGCTCAGGCCCAGGGCCCAGCGCCTCAGGCCCAGTGGCCCAGTGGCCCAGGCCCAGTGGCCCAGTGGCCCAGTGGCCCAGGCCTGGCCCAGTGGCCCAGTGGCCCAGGCCCAGGCCCAGTGGCCCAGTGGCCCAGGCCCAGTGGCCCAGGCCCAGGCCCAGGCCTGTGGCCTGTGGCCCAGGCCTCAGTGGCCCAGTGGCCCAGTGGCCCAGGCCCAGTGGCCCAGTGGCCCAGGCCCAGTGGCCCAGTGGCCCAGGCCCAGTGGCCCAGGGCCCAGTGGCCCAGTGGCCTGGTGGCCCAGTGGCCAGTGGCCCAGGCCCAGGCCCAGTGGCCTCAGGCCCAGTGGGCCCAGGCCTGTGGCCCAGTGGCCCAGTAGCTCAGGCCCAGTGGCCCAGGCTCAGGCCCAGTGGCCCAGGCCCAGGCCCAGTGGCCCAGGCCCAGGCCCAGTGGCCCAGGCCCAGTGGCCCAGGCCTGAGGCCCAGTGGCCCAGTGGCCCAGGGCCCAGTGGCCCAGTGGCTCAGTGGCCCAGGCCCAGGCCCAGTGGCCCAGTGGCCCAGTGGCCCAGGCTCAGTGGCTTGGCCCAGGCCTCAGTGGCCCAGGGCCCAGGCCCAGTGGCCCAGTGGCCCAGGCCCAGGCCCAGTGGCCCAGTGGCCCAGTGGCTCAGTGGCCCAGTGGCCCAGTGGCCCAGTGGCCCAGGCCCAGGCCTGTGGCCCAGGCCCAGTGGCCCAGTGGCCCAGGCTCAGGCCCAGGCCCAGGCCCAGTGGCCCAGTGGCCCAGGCCCAGGCCCAGTGGCCCAGTGGCCCAGTGGCTCAGGGCCTGTGGCTCAGGCCCAGTGCCCAGTGGCCCAGTGGCCCAGTGGCTCAGGCCCAGTGGCCCAGTGGCCCAGGTGGCTCAGTGGCCCAGTGGCCCAGTACCCAGTGGCCCAGTGGCCCAGGCCTGCCCAGGCCCAGTGGCTCAGTGGCTCAGTGGCCCAGTACCCAGTGGCTCAGTGGCCCAGGCCTCCAGTGGCCCAGTGTGCCCAGTGGCCCAGGCCCAGTGGCCTCAGGCTCAGGACCCAGTGGCTCCAGGCCCAGGCCCAGTGGCCCAGTGGCCCAGGCCCAGGCTGGCCCAGGGCCTGTGGCCCAGGCCCAGTGGCCCAGGGCCTGTCAGTGGCCCAGTGGCCCAGGCCCAGTGGCCCAGGGCCCAGTGGCCTGTGGCCTGGCCCAGGCCCAGTGGCCCAGTGGCCCAGTGGCCCAGGCTCAGGCCCAGTGGCCCAGTGGCCTCAGTGGCCCAGTGGCCCAGGCCCAGGCCCAGTGGCCCAGTACCTGGCCCAGTGGCCCAGTGGCCCAGGCCCAGTGGCCCAGGCCCAGTGGCTCAGTGGCCCAGTGGCCCAGTGGCCCAGTGGCCCAGTGGCCCAGGCCTGTGGCCCAGGCTCAGGCCTGTGGCCCAGTGGCCCAGGGCCCAGTGGCCTTCCAGTGGCTCAGGCCCAGGCCCAGTGGCTCAGGCCCAGTGGCCCAGTGGCCCAGTGGCTCAGTGGCCCAGGCTCAGTGGCCCAGTGGCCCAGGCCCAGGCTCAGTGGCTCAGGCTCAGTGGCCTGTGGCTCAGGCTCAGTGGCCTGGGCCCAGGCTCAGTGGCCCAGGTGGCCCAGGCTCAGTGGCCCAGTGGCCCAGGCCCAGGCCCAGTGGCCTGTGGCCCAGTGGCTCAGTGGCCTGTGGCCCAGGCCCAGGCCCAGTGGCCCAGGCCCAGTGGCCCAGGCCCAGTGGCCCAGTGGCCCAGTGGCCCAGGCCCAGGCCCAGTGGCCCAGTGGCCCAGGCCCAGGCCCAGTGGCCCAGGCCCAGTGGCCCAGGCCCAGGCCCAGTGGCCTGTGGCCCAGTGGCCCAGGCCCAGTGGCCCAGTGGCCCAGGCCCAGGCCCAGTGGCCCAGTGGCCCAGGCCTGCAGTGGCCCAGGCCTGCAGTGGCTCAGTGGCCCAGGCCCAGTGGCCCAGTGGCCCAGTGGCCCAGGCCCAGGCCCAGTGGCCCAGTGGCCCAGTGGCCCAGGCCCAGGCCCAGTGGCCCAGTGGCCCAGTGGCCCAGTGGCCCAGGGCCCAGTGGCCTGTGGCCCAGTGGCCCAGTGGCTCAGTGGCTCAGTACCAGCCCAGGCCCAGGCCCAGTGGCCTGGTCATGGCCCAGCCCCAGTGGCCCAGTGGCCTGTGGCCCAGTGGCCCAGTGGCCCAGGCCCCAGTGGCCCAGTACCAGTGGCCCAGTGGCCCAGCCCAGGTGGCCTGTGGCTCAGTGGCCCAGGCTCCAGTGGCCCAGTGGCCCAGTGGCCCAGTGGCCTGTGGCCCAGTGGCCCAGTGGCCCAGGCCCAGTGGCCCAGGTGGCCTGTGGCCCAGGCCCAGGCCCAGGCCCAGTGGCCCAGGCCCAGTGGCCCAGGCCCAGGCCTGTGGCTCAGGCCCAGTGGCCCAGTGGCCCAGGCCCAGTGGCCCAGTGGCCCAGTGGCCCAGTGGCCCAGGCCCAGTGGCCCAGGCCCAGTGGCCCAGTGGCCCAGTGCCTCAGGCCCAGTGGCCTCAGGTGGCCCAGGCCTGTGGCCCAGGCCCAGTGGCTCAGTGGCCCAGGCCCAGTGGCCCAGTGGCCCAGGCCCAGTGGCCCAGTGGCCCAGGCCCAGTGGCCCAGTGGCCCAGTGGCCCAGGCTCAGTGGCCCAGTGGCCCAGTGGCCCAGGCCCAGGCCCAGTGGCCCAGTGGCCCAGTGGCCCAGTGGCCCAGTGGCCCAGGCCCAGGCCCAGTGGCCCAGTGGCCCAGTGGCCCAGTGGCCCAGTGGCCCAGTGGCCCAGTGGCCCAGTGGCCTGTGGCCCAGGCTCAGTGGCCCAGTGGCTCAGTGGCCCAGTGGCCCAGGCCCAGGCCCAGGCCTCAGGCCTGTGGCCCAGTGGCCCAGTGGCCCAGTGGCCCAGTGGCCCAGTGGCCCAGTGGCCCAGGCCCAGTGGCCCAGTGGCCCAGGCCCAGTGGCCCAGGCCCAGTGGCCCAGGCCCAGTGGCCCAGTGGCCCAGTGGCTCAGTGGCCCAGGCCCAGTGGCCCAGTGGCCCAGTGGCCCAGGCCTGGCCTGTGGCCCAGGCCCAGTGGCCCAGGCTCAGTGGCCCAGGCCCAGGCCCAGTGCCCAGTGGCCCAGTGGCCCAGTGGCCCAGGCCCAGTGGCCCAGGCCTCAGTGGCCCAGTGGCCCAGTGGCCCAGTGGCCCAGTGGCCCAGGCCCAGTGGCCCAGGCCCAGTGGCCCAGTGGCCTCAGTGGCCCAGGCTCAGTGGCCAGTGGCCCAGTGGCCCAGTGGCCCAGTGGCCCAGGTGTGGCCTCAGTGGCCCAGTGGCCCAGTGGCTCAGTGGCCCAGGCCCAGTGGCCCAGGCCCAGGGCCCAGTGGCCCAGGGCCCAGGCCCAGTGGCCTGGCCCAGGCCCAGTGGCCCAGGCCTGGCCCAGGGCCCAGTGGCCCAGGCCCAGTGGCCTGTGGCCCAGGCCCAGTGGCTCAGTACCAGGCTCAGGCTCAGTGGCTCAGTGGCCCAGTGGCTCAGTGGCCCAGTGGCCCAGTGGCCCAGGCCCAGTGGCCCAGGGCCTGTGGCCCAGGGCCCAGTGGCCCAGTGGCCCAGTGGCCCAGGCTCAGTGGCCCAGTGGCCCAGTGGCTCAGGCTCAGTGGCCCAGGCCCAGTGGCCCAGGCCCAGTGGCTCAGGCCCAGTGGCCCAGGCCCAGGCTCAGGCTCAGTGGCCCAGTGGCCCAGGCCTGGTGGCCCAGGCCCCAGTGGCTCAGGCTCAGGCCCAGGCTCAGTGGCCTGTGGCCCAGGCCTGGCTCAGTGGCCCAGTGGCCCAGCGTGGCCCAGTGGCCCAGTGGCCCAGGCCCAGTGGCCCAGTGGCCCAGGCCCAGGCCCAGTGGCCTGTGGCCCAGTGGCCCAGGCCAGTGGCCCAGTGGCCCAGGCCCAGTGGCCCAGGCCCAGGCTCAGTGGCCCAGTGGCCCAGGCTCAGTGGCTCAGTGGCCCAGTGGCCCAGTGGCCCAGGCTCAGGCCCAGTGCAGGCCCAGTGGCCCAGTGGCCCAGTGGCCTGTGGCCCAGTGGCCCAGTGGCCCAGTGGCCCAGTGGCCTGTGTGGCCCAGTGGCCCAGGCCCAGGCCCAGTGGCCCAGGCCCAGTGGCTCAGTGGCCCAGGCCCAGGCCCAGTGGCCCAGTGGCCCAGTGGCCCAGTGGCCCAGTGGCCCAGTGGCCCAGGCTCAGTGGCCTGTGGCTCAGTGGCCCAGTGGCCCAGTGGCCCAGGCCCAGTGGCCCAGTGGCCCAGTGGCCCAGTGGCCCAGTGGCCCAGTGGCCCAGGCCCAGGCCTGTGGCCCAGTGGCCCAGTGGCCCAGGCCCAGGCCCAGGCCCAGGGAATTAAAGCTGAGACCCAGGCCCAGGCCCAGGCCCAGGCCTGTGGCTCAGTGGCCCAGTGGCCCAGTGGCCCAGGCCCAGTGGCCCAGGCTCAGGCCCAGGCCCAGTGGCCCAGTGGCCCAGTGGCCCAGTGGCCTGTGGCCCAGCCCAGTGGCCTGTGCAGTGGCCCAGGGCCTGCAGGCCCAGTGGCCCAGTGGCTCCAGTGGCCCAGTGGCCCAGGCCTGTGGCCCAGTGGCCCAGGCTCAGGCTCAGTGGCCCAGTGGCCCAGTGGCCCAGTGGCCCAGTGGCCCAGGCCCAGTGGCCTGTGTAGCCCAGGCTCAGTGGCCCAGTGGCCTGTGGCTCCAGTAGGCCCAGTGGCCCAGGCCCAGGGCCCAGGGCCCAGTGGCCTGTGGCTCAGGCCCAGTGGCCCAGGCCCAGTGGCCCAGTGGCCCAGTGGCCCAGTGGCCCAGGCCCAGTGGCCCAGTGGCCCAGCAGCCCAGGCCTGTGGCCCAGTGGCCCAGGCCCAGTGGCCTGTGGCCCAGTGGCCCAGGCCCAGTGGCCCAGGCCTGTGGCCTCAGTGGCCCAGGCCAGGCCCAGTGGCCTGTGGCCCAGGCCCAGTGGCCCAGTGGCCCAGTGGCCCAGTGGCCCAGGCCCAGTGGCCCAGGCCCAGTGGCCCAGTGGCCTCAGTGGCCCAGTGGCTCAGTGGCCCAGGCCTGTGGCCCAGGGCCCAGGCCCAGGCCCAGGCCCAGGGAATTAAAGCATCCCAGTGGCCCAGTGGCCCAGTGGCCCAGGCCCAGGCCCAGGCCTGTGGCCCAGTGGCTCAGGCCCAGTGGCTCAGTGGCCCAGTGGCCCAGGCCTGTGTGGCCCAGGCCCAGTGGCCCAGTGGCCCAGTGGCCCAGTGGCTCAGGCCCAGTGGCCCAGTGGCCCAGGCCCAGTGGCCCAGTGGCCCAGGCCTGTGGCCCAGTGGCCCAGTGGCCCAGTGGCTCAGGCCCAGGCCCAGTGGCCCAGGCCCAGGCCCAGGCCCAGTGGCCCAGGCTCAGTGGCCTGTGGCTCAGGCCTGTGGCTCAGTGGCCCAGGCTCCAGGCCCAGTGTGGCCCAGGCCCAGTGGCCCAGTGGCCCAGGCCCAGTGGCCCAGGCCCAGGCCTTACCAGGCCTCAGTGGCCCAGTGGGCCCAGTGGCTCAGTGGCCCAGTGGCTCAGTGGCCCAGTGGCCCCTCAGGCCTGTGGCCCAGTGGCCCAGTGGCCCAGTGGCCCAGTGGCTCAGGCCCAGTGGCCCAGTGGCCCAGGCCTGTGGCCCAGGCCCAGTGGCCCAGGGCCCAGGCCCAGTGGCTCAGTGGCCCAGGCCCAGTGGCCCAGTGGCCCAGTGGCCCAGTGGCCCAGTGGCCCAGTGGCCCAGTGGCCTGTGTGGCTCAGTGGCCTGTGGCTCAGTGGCCCAGTGGCCCAGGCCCAGTGGCCCAGTGGCCCAGTGGCCTGTGGCCCAGGCCTGGCCCAGTGGCCCAGGCCCAGTGGCCCAGTGGCCCAGTGGCCTGTGGCTCAGGGCCCAGTGGCCCAGTGGCCCAGTGGCCTGTGGCCAGTGGCCCAGTGGCCCAGTGGCTCAGTGGCCCAGTGGCCCAGGCCCAGGCCCAGGCTCAGTGGCCCAGTGGCCCAGTGGCCCAGTGGCCCAGGCCCAGTGGCCCAGGCCCAGGCCCAGTGGCCCAGTGGCCCAGTGGCCCAGTGGCCCAGGCCTGTGGCCCAGTGGCCTGTGGCTCAGGCCCAGTGGCTCAGTGGCCCAGTGGCCTGTGGCCCAGTGGCTCAGTGGCCCAGTGGCCTGTGGCTCAGTGGCCCAGGCCCAGTGGCCCAGGCCCAGGCCCAGTGGCCCAGTGGCCCAGGCCCAGGCCCAGTGGCCTGTGGCCCAGGCTCAGTGGCCCAGGCCCAGGCTCAGTGGCCCAGTGGCCTGTGGCCCAGTGGCCCAGGCCCAGTGGCCCAGTGGCCCAGGCCCAGTGGCCCAGTGGCCCAGGCCCAGTGGCCCAGTGGCCCAGGCTCAGTGGCCCAGTGGCCCAGTGGCTCAGTGGCTCAGTGGCCTGTGCCCAGTGGCCCAGTGGCCCAGTGGCCCAGTGGCCCAGTGGCCTGGTGGCCTGGCCCAGGCCCAGTGGCCCAGTGGCCCAGTGGCCCAGGCTCAGGCCCAGTGGCCTGTGGCCCAGGCCCAGTGGCCCAGGCCCAGTGGCCCAGGCCCAGGCCCAGTGGCCCAGTGGCCCAGGCCTGTGGCCCAGTGGCCCAGTGGCCCAGGCCCAGTGGCCCAGGCCCAGTGGCCCAGTGGCCCAGTGGCCCAGTGGCCCAGGCCCAGTGGCCCAGGCCCAGGCCTGGCCTGTGGCTCAGGCCCAGTGGCCCAGGCCCAGTGGCCCAGTGGCCTGTGGCCCAGTGGCCCAGGCCCAGTGGCCTGTGGCCCAGTGGCCCAGTGGCCCAGGCCCAGTGGCCCAGGCCCAGGCCCAGTGGCCCAGTGCCCAGGCTCAGTGGCCCAGTGGCCCAGTGGCCCAGTGGCTCAGGCCTGGCCCAGGCCCAGTGGCCCAGGCCCAGTGGCCCAGTGGCCCAGTGGCTCAGTGGCCCAGGCCTGGCCCAGGCCCAGGCCCAGTGGCCCAGTGGCCCAGTGGCCCAGTGGCCCAGGCCCAGTGGCCCAGTGGCCCAGGCCTGTGGCCCAGTGGCCCAGTGGCCCAGGCCCAGTGGCCTGTGGCCCAGTGGCCCAGTGGCCCAGTGGCCCAGTGGCCCAGGCTCAGTGGCCCAGTGGCCCAGTGGCCCAGTGGCCCAGGCCCAGTGGCCCAGGCCCAGGCCCAGTGGCCCAGTGGCCCAGTGGCCCAGTGGCCCAGGCCCAGTGGCCTGTGGCCCAGTGGCCCAGTGGCCCAGTGGCCCAGGCTCAGTGGCCCAGTGGCCCAGTGCCCAGTGGCCCAGTGGCCCAGGCCTGTGTGGCCCAGGCTCAGTGGCCCAGTGGCCCAGGCCCAGGGCCCAGTGGCCCAGGCCCAGTGGCCCAGGCCCAGTGGCCCAGGCTCCAGTGGCCCAGGGCCCCAGGCCAGCCTCCCAGTGGCCCAGTGGCCTGTGGCCCAGGCTCAGGCCTGTGTACTCAGTGGCCCAGTGGCCCAGTGGCCCAGGCCCAGTGGCCCAGTGGCCCAGTGGCCCAGTGGCCCAGTGGCCCAGGCCCAGTGGCCCAGTGGCCCAGGCCCAGTGGCCCAGTGGCTCAGTGGCCCAGTGGCCTGTGGCCCAGGCCCAGGCCCAGTGGCCCAGTGGCCCAGTGGCCCAGTGGCCCAGTGGCTCAGGCTCAGTGGCCCAGGCCCAGTGGCCCAGTGGCCCAGGCCTGTGGCCCAGTGGCCCAGGCCCAGTGGCCCAGGCCCAGGCCCAGGCCCAGGGCCCAGTGGCCCAGGCCCAGTGGCCCAGTGGCTCAGTGGCCCAGTGGCCCAGGCCCAGTGGCCCAGGCCCAGTGCCCAGGCTCAGTGGCCCAGTGCCCAGTGGCCTGTGGCCCAGGCCCAGTGGCCCAGGCCCAGGCCCAGTGGCCCAGGGCCCAGGCTCAGGCCCAGTGGCCCAGTGGCCTCAGTGGCCCAGTGGCCCAGGCCCAGTGGCTCAGTGGCCCAGGCCCAGTGGCCCAGTGGCCCAGGGCCTGTGGCTCAGTGGCTCAGGCCCAGGCCCAGTGGCCCAGGCCCAGTGGCCCAGTGGCCCAGTGGCCCAGGCCTGTGTGGCCCAGTGGCCCCAGTGGCCCAGGCCCAGTGGCCCAGGCCCAGTGGCCCAGTGGCCCAGGCCCAGGCCCAGTGGCCCAGGCTCAGGCCCAGTGGCCTGTGGCCCAGGCCCAGTGGCCCAGGCCCAGGCCCAGTGGCCCAGTGGCCCAGGCCCAGTGGCCCAGTGGCCCAGTGGCCCAGTGGCCCAGGCCCAGGCCCAGTGGCCCAGGCCCAGTGGCCCAGGCCCAGTGGCCCAGGCTCAGTGGCCCAGGGCCTGTGGCCCAGTGGCCCAGTGGCCCAGGGCCCAGTGGCCCTCAGTGGCCTGTGGCCCAGGCCCAGTGGCCCAGTGGCCCAGGCCAGGCTCAGGTGGCCCAGGCCCAGGCCCAGTGGCCCAGGCCCAGGCCCAGTGGCCCAGGCCCAGGCCCAGGGCCCAGGCTCAGTGGCCCAGTGGCCCAGGCCCAGGCCCAGTGGCCCAGTGGCCCAGGCCCAGTGGCCCAGTGGCCCAGGCTCAGGCTCAGTGGCCCAGTGGCCCAGGCCCAGTGGCCCAGGCCCAGTGGCCCAGGCCCAGGGCCCAGTGGCTCAGTGGCCCAGTGGCTCAGTGGCCCAGTGGCCTGTGGCTCCAGTGGCCTGTGGCCCCAGGGCCCAGGCCCAGTGGCCCAGGGCCCAGGCCCAGTGGCCCAGTGGCCCAGGGCCCAGTGGCCCAGTGGCCCAGGCTCAGTGGCCCAGTGGCCCAGTGGCCCAGGCTCAGGGCCCAGTGGCTCAGTGGCTCAGTGGCCCAGTGGCCCAGTGGCCCAGTGGCCCAGTGGCCCAGGCCCAGGCCCAGGGCCCAGTGGCCCAGTGGCCCAGGCCCAGTGGCCCAGGCCCAGTGGCCCAGGCCCAGTGGCCCAGTGGCTCAGTGGCCCAGGCCTCAGTGCCCAGTGGCTCAGGCCCAGGCCCAGTGGCCCAGGCCCAGTGGCCCCAGGCCTCAGGCCCAGTGGCCCAGGGCCCAGGGCCTGTGGGCCCAGGCCCAGGCCCAGGCCCAGGCCCAGTGGCCCAGGCCCAGGCCTGTGGCCCAGTGGCCCAGGCCCAGTGGCCCAGTGGCCCAGTGGCCCAGTGTGGCCCAGGCCCAGTGGCCTGCAGTGGCCCAGTGGCCTGTGGCCCAGTGGCCCAGTGGCCTGTGGCCCAGTGGCCCAGGCCCAGGCCCAGTGGCTCAGGGCCCAGGCCCAGTGGCCCAGGCCCAGTGGCTCAGTGGCCCAGTGGCTCAGGCCCAGTGGCCCAGTGGCCCAGTGGCCTGGTGGCTCAGTGGCCTCCAGTGGCTCAGTGGCCCAGTGGCCCAGGCCCAGTGGCCCAGGCCCAGTGGCCCAGTGGCCCAGGCCCAGGCCCAGTGGCCCAGTGGCCTGTGGCCCAGTGGCCCAGTGGCCCAGGCCCAGGCCCAGTGGCCCAGGCCCAGTGGCCCAGTGGCCCAGGCTCAGGCCCAGGCCCAGTGGCCTCAGTGGCCTGTGGCCCAGTGGCCCAGTGGCCCAGTGGCCCAGTGGCCCAGTGGCCCAGTGGCCCAGTGGCCCAGGGCTCAGTGGCCCAGTGGCCCAGTGGCCCAGGCCCAGGCCCAGTGGCCCAGTGGCCCAGTGGCTCAGTGGCCCAGTGGCCCAGTGGCTCAGTGGCCTGCAGTGGCCCAGTGGCCTGTGGCCCAGGCCCAGGCCCAGTGGCCCAGGCCCAGTGGCCCAGGCCCAGTGGCCCAGTGGCCCAGTGGCTCAGTGGCCCAGTGGCCCAGTGGCCCAGTGGCCCAGTGGCCCAGGGCCCAGTGGCTCAGTGGCCTGTGGCCCAGTGGCCCAGGCCCAGTGGCCCAGTGGCTCAGTGGCCCAGGGCCTCAGGCTCAGTGGCCCAGGCCCAGTGGCCCAGTGGCCCAGTGGCCCAGGCCCAGTGGCCCAGTGGCCCAGTGGCCCAGTGGCCCAGGCTCAGGCCCAGTGGCCCAGTGGCCCAGTGGCCCAGTGGCTCAGGCCCAGGCCTGTGGCCCAGTGGCCCAGGCCCAGTGGCCTCAGGGCTCAGGCCTGAGGCCCAGTGGCCCAGGCTCAGTGGCCCAGTGGCCCAGTGGCCTCCAGTGGCCCAGTGGCTCAGGCCCAGGCCCAGTGGCCCAGGCCTCAGTGGCCCAGTGGCCCAGCCCAGTCAGGCCCAGGCTCAGTGGCCCAGTGGCCCAGTGGCCCAGGCCTGTGGCCTCAGTGGCCCAGTGGCCCAGTGGCCTGCAGTGGCCCAGTGGCCCAGTGGCCCAGTGGCCCAGGCTCTGTGGCTCAGTGGCCTAGTGGCCCAGTGGCCCAGTGGCCCAGGCCCAGGCCCAGGCCCAGTGGCCTGTGGCCCAGGCCCAGTGGCCCAGGCCCAGTGGCCCAGGGCCCAGTGGCCCAGTGGCTCAGGCCCAGTGGCTCAGTGGCCCAGTGGCCTGTGTGGCCCAGTGGCCCAGTGGCTCAGTGGCCTGTGGCCCAGTGGCCCAGGCCCAGGCCCAGTGGCCCAGTGGCCCAGGCCCAGTGGCCCAGGGCCCAGTGGCCCAGTGGCCCAGGCCCAGTGGCCCAGTGGCCTGTGGCTCAGGCCCAGGCCCAGGCCCAGGCCCAGGGAATTAAAGCAGAGACCCAGGCCCAGGCCCAGGCCCAGGCCCAGGCTTAAATCTCATCAAGAGTTGGATTGGAGCCCAAAGGCCCAAAACTGTGGCTCAGGCCCAGTGGCCCAGTGGCCTGTGGCCCAGTGGCCCAGGCCTGTGGCCCAGGCCCAGGCCCAGGCCCAGGCCCAGGCCTCAGTGCCCAGTGGCCCAGGCCCAGGCCCAGTGGCCCAGTGGCTCAGTGGCCCAGGCCCAGTGGCCCAGTGGCCCAGTGGCCTGGTGGCTCAGTGGCTCAGTGGCCTCAGTGGCCCAGGCTCAGTGGCCCAGTGGCCCAGGCCCAGGGCTCAGTGGCCCAGGCCCAGTGGCCCAGTGGCCCAGTGGCCCAGTGGCTCAGTGGCCCAGTGGCCCAGGCCCAGGCCCAGTGGCTCCAGGCCCAGGCCCAGTGGCCCAGTGGCCCAGTGGCTCAGTGGCCCAGTGGCCCAGGGCCCAGTGCCCAGTGGCCCAGTGGCCCAGGCCCAGGCCCAGGCCCAGTGGCTCAGTGGCCCAGGCCCAGTGGCCCAGTGGCCCAGTGGCCCAGTGGCCCAGTGGCCTCAGGCCCAGTGGCCCAGTGGCCCAGTGGCCCAGTGGCCCAGTGGCTCAGGCTCAGGCCCAGTGGCCTGTGGCCCAGGCCCAGGCCCAGTGGCCCAGGCCCAGGCCCAGTGGCCCAGTGGCCCAGGCCCAGGGCCCAGTGGCCCAGTGGCCTGTGGCCCAGTGGCCCAGTGGCTCAGTGGCCCAGGGCCCAGGCCAGTGCCCAGGCCCAGTGGCCCAGTGGCCCAGTGGCTCAGTGGCCCAGGCCTGTGGCCCAGTGGCCCAGTGGCCCAGTGGCCCAGTGGCCCAGTGGCCCAGTGGCCCAGGCCCAGTGGCTCAGTGGCCCAGTGGCCCAGTGGCCCAGTGGCTCCAGTGGCCCAGGGCCCAGTGCCCTGTGCCCAGGCCCAGTGGCCCAGTGGCCCAGGCCCAGTGGCCCAGTGGCTCCAGTGGCCCAGTGGCCCAGTGGCCAGTGGCTCAGTGGCCCAGGCCCAGTGGCCTGGTGGCTCAGGCCTCAGTGGCCCAGTGGCCCAGTGGCCCAGTGGCCCAGTGGCCCAGTGGCCCAGGCCAGTGGCCCAGTGGCCTGTGGCCCAGGCCCAGTGGCCCAGTGGCCCAGGCCCAGTGGCCCAGTGGCCCAGTGGCCTGTGGCCCAGTGGCCCAGTGGCCCAGGGCCCAGTGGCCCAGTGGCCCAGTGGCTCAGGCCCAGGCCCAGTGGCCCAGGCCCAGTGGCCCAGTGGCCTGGTGGCCCAGGCCCAGGCCCAGTGGCCCAGGCCCAGTGGCCCAGTGGCCCAGTGGCCCAGTGGCCCAGGCCTGTGGCCTGTGGCCCAGTGGCCCAGTGGCCTGTGGCCCAGTGGCCCAGTGGCCCAGGCCTAGGCCCAGTGGCCCAGGCCCAGTGGCCCAGGCTCAGTGGCCTGTGGCCCAGTGGCCCAGTGGCCCAGTGGCCCAGTGGCCCAGGCCCAGGCCCAGGCCCAGTGGCCCAGTGGCCCAGGCCCAGTGGCCCAGGCTCAGGCCCAGTGGCCCAGTGGCCCAGTGGCCCAGGGCCCAGTGTGGCCCAGGCTCAGTGGCCCAGTGGCCCAGTGGCCCAGGCCCAGTGGCTCAGGCCCAGTGGCCCAGTGGCCCAGTGGCCCAGGCCCAGTGGCTTCCAGGCCCAGTGGCCCAGTGGCCCAGTGGCCCAGGCCTGTGGCCCAGGGCCCAGGCCCAGTGCCTCAGGCCCAGTGGCCCAGTGGCCCAGTGGCCCAGGCCCAGTGGCCTGTGGCCCAGTGGCCCAGTGGCCCAGTGGCCCAGTGGCCCAGGCCCAGTGGCCCAGTGGCCCAGGCCCAGGCCCAGTGGCCCAGGCCCAGGGCCCAGTGGCCCAGTGGGCCCAGGCCCAGTGGCCCAGGGCCCAGGCTCAGGCCCAGGCTCAGGCTCAGTGGCCCAGTGGCCCAGTGGCCCAGGCCAGTGGCCCAGGCTCAGTGCCCAGTGGCCCAGTGCGCCCAGGCTCAGGCCCAGGCCCAGTGGCTCAGTGGCCCAGGCCCAGTGGCCCAGTGGCCTGTGGCCCAGTGGCCCAGTGGCCCAGTGGCCCAGGCTCAGGCCCAGTGGCCCAGGCCCAGTGGCCCAGTGGCCCAGTGGCCCAGGCCCAGTGGCCCAGGCCTGTGGCCCAGTGGCCCAGGCCCAGTGGCCCAGGCCCAGTGGCCCAGTGGCCCAGTGGCCCAGGCCCAGGCCCAGTGGCCCAGTGGCCCAGGCTTCAGTGGCCCAGGCTCAGTGGCCCAGGCCCAGTGGCTCAGTGGCCCAGTGGCCCAGGCCCAGTGGCCCAGGCTCAGTGGCCTGTGGCCCAGGCCCAGTGGCCCAGGCCCAGTGGCCCAGTGGCCTGTGGCCCAGGCCTGTGGCCCAGTGGCCCAGTGGCCCAGGGCCCAGTGGCCCAGGCCCAGGCTCCAGGGCCCAGTGGCCCAGTGGCCCAGTGGCCCAGGCCCAGTGGCCCAGGCCCAGGCCCAGTGGCCCAGTGGCCCAGTGGCCCAGTGGCCCAGGCCCAGTGGCCTGTGGCCCAGTGGCCCAGTGGCCCAGGCCCAGTGGCCTGGTGGCCCAGGCCTGTGGCCCAGTGGCTCAGGCCCAGTGGCCCAGGCCCAGTGGCCCAGGCCCAGGCTCAGTGGCCTGTGGCCCAGGCCCAGGCCCAGGCTCAGTGGCCCAGTGGCTCAGTGGCCCAGGCTCAGTGGCCCAGTGGCTCAGCCCAGTGGCCCAGTGGCCCAGGCTCAGTGGCCCAGTGGCCCATGTGGCCCAGTGGCCCAGGGCCCAGGCCCAGGCCCAGTGGCCCAGTGGCCCAGGCCCAGTGGCCTGTGGCCCAGGCCCAGTGGCCCAGGCCCAGGCCCAGTGGCCCAGTGGCCTGTGTGGCCCAGTGGCTCAGTGGCCCAGTGGCCCAGTGGCCCAGTGGCCCAGTGGCCCAGTGGCCCAGGCCCAGGCCCAGGGCTCAGGCCCAGGCCCAGTGGCCCAGGGCCCAGGCCCAGTGGCCCAGGCTCAGGCTCAGGCTCAGGCTCAGGCTCAGGCTCAGGCTCAGGCTCAGGCTCAGGCCCAGGCCCAGTGGCCTGTGGCCCAGTGGCCCAGTGGCCCAGTGTGGCCCAGTGGCCCAGCCCTGTGGCCCAGTGGCTCAGTGGCTCAGTGGCCCAGTGGCCCAGGCCCAGGCCCAGTGGCCTGTGGCCCAGGCCTGTGGCCCAGTGGCCCAGGCCCAGTGGCCCAGGCCCAGTGGCTCAGTGGCCTGGCTCAGGCCCAGTGGCCTGTGGCCCAGTGGCCCAGTGGCCCAGTGGCCCAGGCCCAGGCTCAGGCCCAGTGGCCTGTGGCCCAGGCCCAGTGGCCCAGGCCCAGGCCTGTGGCCAGTGGCCCAGTGGCTCAGGCTCAGTGGCTCAGTGGCTTCCAGTGGCCCAGTGGCCCAGGCCCAGTGGCCAGTGGCCCAGTGGCTCAGTGGCCCAGGCCCAGTGGCCCAGTGGCCTAGGCCTGTGGCCCAGTGGCCCAGGCCCAGTGGCCCAGTGGCCCAGGTGGCCCAGTGGCCCAGTGGCTCAGGCCCAGGCCCAGTGGCCCAGGCCCAGTGGCTCAGTGGCCCAGGCTCAGTGGCCTGTGGCCCAGTGGCCCAGTGGCCCAGTGTGGCCCAGGCCTGTGGCCCAGGCCTAGTGGCCCAGGCCCAGTGGCCCAGTGGCCCAGTGGCCCAGGCCCAGTGGCCCAGTGTAGCCCAGGCCTGTGGCTCAGGCCCAGTACCAGGCCCAGTGGCCCAGTGGCCCAGTGGCCCAGGCCCAGGCCTAGGCCCAGTGGCCCAGGGCCCAGGCCCAGGGCCTCAGTGGCCCAGGGCCCAGGCCCAGTGGCCCAGGCCCAGTGGCCCAGTGGCCCAGTGGCCCAGTGGCCCAGGCCCAGTGGCCCAGTGGCTCAGGGCTCAGGCCCAGGCCCAGGCCCAGGCTTAAATCTCATCAAGAGTTGGATTGGAGCCCAAAGGCCCAAAAGAATTCATGGGCCCAG
>CM046391.1:67547803-67567803 GCA_025413875.1 Rhododendron molle | reverse complement strand
CCTAAACCCTAAACTCCTAAACCCTAAACCCTAAACCTAAACCCTAAACCCTAAACCCTAAACTCCTAAACCCTAAACCCTAAACTCCTAAACCCTAAACCCTAAACCCTAAACCCTAAACTCCTAAATTGCCTAAACCCTAAACTCCTAAACCCTAAACTCCTAAACCCTAAACCCTAAACTCCTAAACCCTAAACTCCTAAACCCTAAACCCTAAACTCCTAAACCCTAAACTCCTAAATTAAAACCCTAAACCCTAAACTCCTAAACCCTAAACTCCTAAACCCTAAACCCTAAACCCTAAACCCTAAACTCCTAAATTGCCTAAACCCTAAACTCCTAAATTACCTAACTCCTAAACCCTAAACCCTAAACCCTAAACTCCTAAATTACCTAACCCTAAAACTCCTAAACTCCTAAACCCTAAACCCTAAACCCTAAACCCTAAACCCCAAACCCTAAACTCCTAAACCCTAAACCCTAAACCCTAAACCCTAAACCCTAAACTCCTAAACTCCTAAACCCTAAACCCTAAACTCCTAAACCCTAAACCCTAAACTCCTAAATTACAAGCTCCTAAACTCCTAAACCCTAAACTCCTAAACCCTAAACTCCTAAACCCTAAACTCCTAAACCCTAAACCCTAAACCCTAAACTCCTAAACCCTAAACTCCTAAACCCTAAACCCTAAACCCTAAACCCTAAACTCCTAAACCCTAAACCCTAAACTCCTAAATTACAAACCCTAACTCCTAAACCCTAAACCCTAAACTCCTAAATTACAAAACCCTAAACCCTAAACTCCTAAACTCCTAAACCCTAAACCCTAAACCCTAAACCCTAAACCCTAAACTCCTAAACCCTAAACTCCTAAACCCTAAACTCCTAAACCCTAAACTCCTAAACCCTAAAACCCTAAACTCCTAAACCCTAAACCCTAAACCCTAAACCCTAAACCCTAAACCCTAAACCCTAAACCCTAAACTCTAAACCCTAACTCCTAAACCCTAAACCCTAAACCCTAAACCCTAAACCCTAAACCCTAAACCCTAAACTCCTAAATTACAAGCGCCTAAACCCCTAAACTCCTAAACTCCTAAACCCTAAACTCCTAAATTGCCTAAACCCTAAACTCCTAAATTGCCTAAACCCTAAACTCCTAAACCCTAAACCCTAAACCCTAAACTCCTAAACTCCTAAACCCTAAACCCTAAACCCTAAACCCTAAACTCCTAAACCCTAAACCCTAAACTCCTAAATTACCTAACTCCTAAACCCTAAACCCTAAACTCCTAAATTCCCTAAAACCCTAAACCCTAAACCCTAAACTCCTAAACCCTAAACTCCTAAATTACAAGCGCCTAAACCCTAAACTCCTAAAACCCTAAACTCCTAAACTCCTAAACCCTAAACTCCTAAATTGCCTAAACCCTAAACTCCTAAACCCTAAACCCTAAACTCCTAAACCCTAAACCCTAAACTCCTAAATTGCCTAAACCCTAAACTCCTAAATTACAAGCGCCTAAAAACCCTAAACTCCTAAACCCTAAACTCCTAAACCCTAAACCCTAAACCCTAAAACCCTAAACTCCTAGGGTACCCAAACCCTAACTCCTAAACCCTAAACCCTAAACTCCTAAACCCTAAACCCTAAACCCTAAACTCCTAAACCCTAAACCCTAAACTCCTAAACCCTAAAACCCTAAACTCCTAAACCCTAAACTCCTAAATTACCTAACTCCTAAACCCTAAACCCTAAACTCCTAAACCCTAAACTCCTAAACCCTAAACTCCTAAACCCTAAACCCTAAACCCTAAACTCCTAAACCCTAAACTCCTAAATTATAACTCCTAAACCCTAAACCCTAAACCCTAAACCCTAAACTCCTAAATTACCTAACTCCTAAACCCTAAACCCTAAACCCTAAACTCCTAAAACCCTAAACCCTAAACTCCTAAATTACCTAACTCCTAAACCCTAAACCCTAAACTCCTAAATTCCCTAAACCCTAAAACCCTAAACCCTAAACCCTAAACTCCTAAACCCTAAACCCTAAACCCTAAACCCTAAACTCCTAAATTACCTAACTCCTAAACCCTAAACCCTAAACTCCTAAACCCTAAACCCTAAACTCCTAAACTCCTAAACCCTAAACCCTAAACCCTAAACCCTAAACCCTAAACTCCTAAACCCTAAACCCTAAACCCTAAACCCTAAACCCTAAACTCCTAAACTCCTAAACCATAAACCTTAAACCTTAAACCCTAAACCCTAAACCCTAAACCCTAAACCCTAAACCCTAAACCCTAAACCCTAAACCCTAAACCCTAAACCCTAAACTCCTAAATTACAAAACCCTAAACCCTAAACTCCTAAATTGCCTAAACCCTAAACTCCTAAATTCCCTAAACCCCTAAACCCTAAACCTTAAACCCCCTAACCCTAAACTCCTAAATTGCCTAAACCCTAAACTCCTAAACCCTAAACTCCTAAAACCCTAAACCCTAAACCCTAAACCCTAAACCCTAAACTCCTAAACCCTAAACTCCTAAACCCTAAACCCTAAACCCTAAAACCCTAAACCCTAAACTCCTAAACCCTAAACCCTAAACTCCTAAATTACAAGCGCCTAAACCCTAAACCCTAACTCCTAAACCCTAAACCCTAAACCCTAAACTCCTAAACCCTAAACTCCTAAATTACAAGCGCCTAAAACCCTAAACCCTAACTCCTAAACCCTAAACCCTAAACCCTAAACTCCTAAACTCCTAAACCCTAAACCCTAAACTCCTAAATTCCCTAAAACCCTAAACCCTAAACTCCTAAATTACCTAACTCCTAAACCCTAAACCCTAAACCCTAAACCCTAAACCCTAAACCCTAAACTCCTAAACCCTAAACCCTAAAACCCTAAACTCCTAGGACCCTAAAACCCTAAACCCTAAACTCCTAAACCCTAAACTCCTAAACCCTAAACCCTAAACCCTAAACTCCTAAACTCTAAACCCTAAACTCCTAAACCCTAAACCCTAAACTCCTAAACCCTAAACTCCTAAATTACAAACCCTAACTCCTAAACCCTAAACCCTAAACCCTAAACTCCTAAATTACAAGCTCCTAAACTCCTAAACCCTAAACTCCTAAACCCTAAACCCTAAACCCTAAACCCTAAACTCCTAAACTCCTAAACCCTAAACCCTAAACCCTAAACTCCTAAACCCTAAACCCTAAACTCCTAAACCCTAAACTCCTAAAACCCTAAACCCTAAACCCTAAACCCTAAACTCCTAAACCCTAAACCCTAAACTCCTAAATTACAAGCGCCTAAACTCCTAAACCCTAAAACTCCTAAACCCTAAACTCCTAAACCCTAAACTCCTAAACCCTAAACTCCTAAATTGCCTAAACCCTAAACTCCTAAATTGCCTAAACCCTAAACTCCTAAACCCTAAACTCCTAAATTGCCTAAACCCTAAACTCCTAAACCCTAAACCCTAAACCCTAAACCCTAAACCCTAAACTCCTAAACCCTAAACTCCTAAATTACAAACCCTAACTCCTAAACCCTAAACCCTAAACTCCTAAACCCTAAACTCCTAAATTCCCTAAACCCTAAAACCCTAAAACTCCTAAACTCCTAAACCCAACCTAAACCCTAAACTCCTAAACCCTAAACTCCTAAACCCTAAACCCTAAACTCCTAAACCCTAAACCCTAAAACCCTAAACTCCTAAACCCTAAAACCCTAAAACCCCTAAACCCTAAACTCCTAAATTACAAGCGCCTAAACCCTAACTCCTAAACCCTAAACCCTAAACTCCTAAACCCTAAACCCTAAAACCCTAAACTCCTAGGCCCTAAACCCTAAACTCCTAAATTGCCTAAACCCTAAACTCCTAAACCCTAAACTCCTAAACCCTAAACTCCTAAACCCTAAACTCCTAAACCCTAAACCCTAAACTCCTAAACCCTAAACCCTAAACTCCTAAACTCCTAAACCCTAAAACTCCTAAAACCCTAAACTCCTAAACTCCTAAAACCCTAAACTCCTAAACTCCTAAACCCTAAACTCCTAAATTACAAAACCCTAAACCCTAAACTCCTAAATTACAAGCGCCTAAACTCCTAAACTCCTAAACCCTAAACTCCTAAACCCTAAACCCTAAACCCTAAACCCTAAACCCTAAACCCTAAACCCTAAACCCTAAACCCTAAACTCCTAAACCCTAAACCCTAAACTCAACCCTAAACCCTAAACCCTAAACTCCTAAACCCTAAACCCTAAACTCCTAAATTACAAGCGCCTAAACTCCTAAACTCCTAAACCCTAAACTCCTAAACTCCTAAACCCTAAACCCTAAACCCTAAACCCTAAACCCTAAACCCTAAACCCTAAACCCTAAACTCCTAAACTCCTAAACCCTAAACCCTAAACCCTAAACTCCTAAACCCTAAAACCTTAAACCCTAAACCCTAAACTCCTAAACCCTAAACCCTAAACTCCTAAACCCTAAACTCCTAAACCCTAAAACCCTAAACCCTAAACTCCTAAATTGCCTAAACCCTAAACTCCTAAACCCTAAACCCTAAACTCCTAAATCCCTAAACCCTAACTCCTAAACCCTAAACTCCTAAATTGCCTAAACCCTAAACTCCTAAACCCTAAACCCTAAACCCTAAACTCCTAAACCCTAAACTCCTAAATTACAAGCGCCTAACCCTAAACTCCTAAACCCTAAAACCCTAAACTCCTAAAACTCCTAAACTCCTAAACTCCTAAACTCCTAAACTCCTAAACTCCTAAACTCCTAAACCCTAAACCCTAAACTCCTAAACCCTAAACCCTAAACTCCTAAATTCCCTAAAACCCTAAACCCTAAACTCCTAAACCCTAAACCCTAAACCCTAAACTCCTAAAACTCTAAACCCTAAACCCTAAACCCTAAACCCTAAACTCCTAAACCCTAAACCCTAAACCCTAAACTCCTAAACCCTAAACTCCTAAACCCTAAACTCCTAAATTACAAACCCTAACTCCTAAACCCTAAACCCTAAACCCTAAACCCTAAACTCCTAAATCCCTAAACCCTTAAACCCTAAACTCCTAAACTCCTAAACCCTAAAACTCCTAAACCCTAAACTCCTAAACCCTAAACTCCTAAATTAAAACCCTAAAAACCCTAAACCCTAAACCCTAAACCCTAAACCCTAAACCCTAAACCCTAAACTCCTAAATTACTAAAAACTCCTAACCCTAAACCCTAAACTCCTAAACTCCTAAACCCTAAACCCTAAACCCTAAACTCCTAAATTACAAAACCCTAAACCCTAAACTCCTAAACCCTAAACCCTAAACTCCTAAACCCTAAACTCTAAACCCTAAACTCCTAAACCCTAAACCCTAAACCCTAAACCCTAAACCCTAAACCTTAAACTCAAACTCCTAAACTCCTAAACTCCTAAACTCCTAAACCCTAAACTCCTAACCAAACTCTAAACCCTAAACCCCTAACTCCTAAACCCTAAACCCTAAACTCCTAAACCCTAAACTCCTAAACCCTAAACTCCTAAACCCTAAACCCTAAACCCTAAAACCCTAAACCCTAAACCCTAAACTCCTAAATTACCTAACTCCTAAACCCTAAACCCTAAACCCTAAACTCCTAAACCCTAAACCCTAAACCCTAAACCCTAAACCCTAAACCCTAAACCCTAAACCCTAAACTCCTAAACCCTAAACCCTAAACCCTAAACCCTAAACCCTAAACCCTAAACTCCTAAACTCCTAAACCCTAAACCCTAAACCCTAAACTCCTAAACTCCTAAACCCTAAACCCTAAACCCTAAACCCTAAACCCTAAACCCTAAACTCCTAAACCCTAAACCCTAAACTCCTAAATTACAAGCGCCTAAACCCTAACTCCTAAACCCTAAACCCTAAACCCTAAACTCCTAAACCCTAAACCCTAAACCCTAAACCCTAAACCCTAAACTCCTAAACTCCTAAACCCTAAACCCTAAACTCCTAACCCCTAAAATCTAAACCTAAACCCTAACTCCTAAACCCTAAACCCTAAACTCCTAAACCCTAAACTCCTAAACCCTAAAACCCTAAACCCTAAAACCTAACCCTAAACCCTAAACCCTAAACTCCAAACCCTAAACCCTAAACCCTAAACTCCTAAACCCTAAACCCTAAACTCCTAAACCCTAAACCCTAAACCCTAAACCCTAAACCCTAAACCCTAAACTCCTAAATTACAAGCGCCTAAACCCTAAACTCCTAAACTAAAACTCCTAAACTCCTAAACTCTAAACCCTAAACCCTAAACTCCTAAATTGCCTAAACCCTAAACTCCTAAATTACAAGCGCCTAAACCCTAACTCCTAAACCCTAAACCCTAAACTCCTAAACCCTAAACCCTAAACCCTAAACCCTAAACTCCCAAACCCTAAACCCTAAACCCTAAACCCTAAACTCCTAAACCCTAAACCCTAAAACCCTAAACCCTAAACTCCTAAACCCTAAACTCCTAAACCCTAAACTCCTAAACCCTAAACCCTAAACCCTAAACTCCTAAATTACAAGCGCCTAAACCCTAAACTCCTAAACTCCTAAACCCTAAACTCCTAAACTCCTAAACCCTAAACCCTAAACTCCTAAACCCTAAACCCTAAACTCCTAAAACCCTAAACCCTAAACCCTAAACTCCTAAACCCTAAACTCCTAAACCCTAAACCCTAAACCCTAAAACCCTAAACCCTAAACTCCTAAACCCTAAACCCTAAACTCCTAAACCCTAAACCCTAAACCCTAAACCCTAAACTCCTAAACCCTAAACTCCTAAACCCTAAACCCTAAACCCTAAACCCTAAACCCCTAAACTCCAAAACCTCAAACCCTAAACCCTAAACTCCTAAATTACCTAACTCCTAAACCCTAAACCCTAAACCCTAAACCCTAAACCCTAAACTCCTAAATTACCTAACTCCTAAACCCTAAACCCTAAACCCTAAACCCTAAACCCTAAACTCCTAAACCCTAAACCCTAAACCCTAAACTCCTAAATTCCCTAAACCCTAAAACCCTAAACCCTAAACCCTAAACTAAACCCTAAACCCTAAACCCTAAACCCTAAACCCTAAACCCTAAACTCCTAAAACTCCTAAACCCTAAACCCTAAACCCTAAACCCTAAACCCTAAACCCTAAACCCTAAACCCTAAACCCTAAACTCAACCCTAAACCTAAACCCTAAACCCTAAACCCTAAACCCTAAACCCTAAACCCTAAAACCCTAAACTCTAAACCCTAACCCCTAAACTCCTAAACTCCTAAACCCTAAACCCTAAACCCTAAACCCTAAACCCTAAACCCTAAACCCTAAACCCTAAACTCCTAACCCTAAACCCTAAACCCTAAACCCTAAACCCTAAACTCCTAAACCCTAAACTCCTAAACCCTAAACCCTAAACCCTAAACCCTAAACCCTAAACCCTAAACTCCTAAACCCTAAACCCCTAAACCCTAAAACCCTAAACCCTAAACCCTAAACCCTAAACTCCTAAACTCCTAAACCCTAAACCCTAAACCCTAAACTCCTAAACCCTAAACTCCTAAATTACAAGCGCCTAAACCCTAACTCCTAAACCCTAAACCCTAAACTCCTAAATTCCCTAAACCCCTAAACCCTAAACCCTAAACTCCTAAACCCTAAACTCCTAAATTACAAACCCTAACTCCTAAACCCTAAACCCTAAACTCCTAAACCCTAAACTCCTAAACCCTAAACTCCTAAACCCTAAACTCCTAAACCCTAAACTCCTAAAACCCTAAACCCTAAACTCTAACCTCAAACCCTAAACCCTAAACTCCTAAACCCTAAACCCTAAACCCTAAACTCCTAAACCCTAAACTCCTAAACCCTAAACCCTAAACCCTAAACTCCTAAACCCTAAACTCCTAAACCCTAAACTCCTAAACCCTAAACTCCTAAACCCTAAACCCTAAACCCTAAACCCTAAACCCTAAACCCTAAAAACCCTAAACCCTAAACCCTAAACTCCTAAACCCTAAACCCTAAACTCCTAAACTCCTAAACCCTAAACCCTAAACTCCTAAATTCCCTAAACCCTAAAACCCTAAACTCCTAAACCCTAAACCCTAAACTCAAACCCTAAACCCTAAACCCTAAACCCTAAACTCCTAAACCCTAAACTCCTAAACCCTAAACCCTAAACCCTAAACCCTAAACCCTAAACCCTAAACCCTAAACTCTAAACCCTAAACCCTAAACTCCTAAACTCTAAACCCTAAACCCTAAACCCTAAACCCTAAACCCTAAACCCTAAACTCCTAAACCCTAAACCCTAAACCCTAAACCCTAAACTCCTAAACCCTAAACTCCTAAACCCTAAACCCTAAACCCTAAACTCCTAAACCCTAAACCCTAAACCCTAAACCCTAAACCCTAAACCCTAAACCCTAAACCCTAAACCCTAAAACTCCTAAACCCTAAACCCTAAACCCTAAACCCTAAACCCTAAACTCCTAAATTGCCTAAACCCTAAACTCCTAAATTACAAAACCCTAAAACCCTAAACCCTAAACCCTAAACCCTAAACCCTAAACTCCTAAACCCTAAACTCCTAAACCCTAAACCCTAAACCCTAAACCCTAAACCCTAAACTCCTAAACCCTAAACCCTAAACTCCTAAACTCCTAAACCCTAAACCCTAAACTCCTAAACCCTAAACCCTAAACTCCTAAACCCTAAAACCCTAAACCCTAAACCCTAAACCCTAAACTCCTAAACCCTAAACTCCTAAATTACTAAACCTCAAACCCTAAACCCTAAACTCCTAAACCCTAAACTCCTAAACCCTAAACCCTAAACCCTAAACTCCTAAACTCCTAAACCCTAAACCCTAAAACCCTAAACCCTAAACCCTAAACCCTAAACCCTAAACTCCTAAACTCCTAAACCCTAAACCCTAAACTCCTAAACCCTAAACCCTAAACCCTAAACTCCTAAACCCTAAACTCCTAAACCCTAAACTCCTAAATTACCTAACTCCTAAACCCTAAACCCTAAACCCTAAACCCTAAACCCTAAACCCTAAACCCTAAACCCTAAACCCTAAACCCTAAACCCTAAACCCTAAACCCTAAACCCTAAACACTAAACCCTAAACCCTAAACCCTAAACCCTAAACCCTAAACCCTAAACCCTAAACCCTAAACCCTAAACCCTAAACCCTAAACTCCTAAATTACAAGCTTCCGATCTCCTAAACCCTAAACCCTAAACCCTAAACCCTAAACCCTAAACCCTAAACCCTAAACCCTAAACCCTAAACCCTAAACCCTAAACCCTAAACCCTAAACCCTTAACCCTTAACCCTATACACTAATCAGTTAACCCTAAACCCTAAACCCTAAACCCTAAACCCTAAACCCTAAACCCTAAACCCTAAACCCTAAACTCCTAAATTGCCTAAACCCTAAACTCCTAAACCCTAAACTCCTAAACCCTAAACCCTAAACCCTAAACCCTAAACTCCTAAACCCTAAACTCCTAAACCCTAAACTCCTAAACTCAAACCCTAAACCCTAAACCCTAAACTCCTAAACCCTAAACCCTAAACTCCTAAACCCTAAACCCTAAACTCCTAAACTCCTAAACCCTAAACCCTAAACCCTAAACCCTAAACCCCAAACCCTAAACCCTAAACCCTAAACTCCTAAACCCTAAACCCTAAACTCCTAAACTCCTAAACCCTAAACCCTAAACCCTAAACTCCTAAACCCTAAACCCTAAACCCTAAACCCTAAACTCCTAAATTGCCTAAACCCTAAACTCCTAAACTCCTAAACCCTAAACCCTAAACCCTAAACTCCTAAACCCTAAACTCTAAACCCCTAACTCCTAAACCCTAAACCCTAAACTCCTAAACCCTAAACCCTAAACTCCTAAACCCTAAACCCTAAACTCCTAAAACTCCTAAACCCTAAACCCTAAACCCTAAACTCTAAACCCTAAACCCTAAACCCTAAACTCCTAAACCCTAAACCCTAAACCCTAAACCCTAAACTCCTAAACCCTAAACCCTAAACTCCTAAATTACAAGCTCCCTAAACCCTAAAACCCTAAACTCTAAACCCTAAACTCCTAAACCCTAAACCCTAAACTCCTAAACCCTAAACCCTAAACTCCTAAACCCTAAACCCTAAACTCCTAAACCCTAAACCCTAAACCCTAAACTCCTAAATTACCTAACTCCTAAACCCTAAACCCTAAACCCTAAACCCTAAACTCCTAAATTGCCTAAACCCTAAACTCCTAAACCCTAAACTCCTAAACCCTAAACCCTAAACCCTAAACTCCTAAACCCTAAACCCTAAACTCCTAAATTACTAACTCCTAAACCCTAAACCCTAAACCCTAAACTCCTAAACCCTAAACCCTAAACCCTAAACCCTAAACTCCTAAACCCTAAACTCCTAAACTCCTAAACCCTAAACCCTAAACCCTAAACCCTAAACCCTAAACCCTAAACTCCTAAACCCTAAACTCCTAAACCCTAAACCCTAAACCCTAAACTCCTAAACCCTAAACCCTAAACTCCTAAACCCTAAACCCTAAACTCCTAAAACTCCTAAACCCTAAACCCTAAACCCTAAACTCCAAAACCCTAAACCCTAAACCCTAAACTCCTAAACCCTAAACCCTAAACCCTAAACCCTAAACTCCTAAACCCTAAACTCCTAAACCCTAAACCCTAAACCCTAAACCCTAAACTCCTAAACCCTAAACTCCTAAACCCTAAACCCTAAACCCTAAACTCCTAAACCCTAAACTCCTAAATTACAAACCCTAACTCCTAAACCCTAAACCCTAAACCCTAAACTCCTAAACCCTAAACTCCTAAACCCTAAACTCCTAAACCCTAAACCCTAAACCCTAAAACTCCTAAACCCTAAACTCCTAAACCCTAAACCCTAAACCCTAAACTCCTAAACCCTAAACCCTAAACCCTAAACTCAACTAAACCCTAAACCCTAAACTCCTAAACCCTAAACTCCTAAACCCTAAACTCCTAAATTGCCTAAACCCTAAACTCCTAAACCCTAAACCCTAAACTCCTAAACCCTAAACTCCTAAATTGCCTAAACCCTAAACTCCTAAATTACAAGCCAAACCCTAAACCCTAACTCCTAAACCCTAAACCCTAAACCCTAAACTCCTAAACTCCTAAACCCTAAACCCTAAACCCTAAACCCTAAACTCCTAAACCCTAAACCCTAAACCCTAAACTCCTAAATTGCCTAAACCCTAAACTCCTAAACTCCTAAACCCTAAACCCTAAACCCTAAACCCTAAACCCTAAACCCTAAACTCCTAAACCCTAAACCCTAAACTCCTAAACCCTAAACTCCTAAACCCTAAACCCTAAACTCCTAAACTCCTAAACCCTAAACCCTAAACTCCTAAATTACAAGCGCCTAAACCCTAACTCCTAAACCCTAAACCCTAAACTCCTAAACTCCTAAACCCTAAACCCTAAACCCTAAACCCTAAACTCCTAAACCCTAAACCCTAAACCCTAAACCCTAAACCCTAAACCCTAAACTCCTAAACCCTAAACCCTAAACCCTAAACTCCTAAACCCTAAACCCTAAACTCCTAAACCCTAAACCCTAAACTCCTAAATTGCCTAAACCCTAAACTCCTAAATTACAAAACCCTAACTCCTAAACCCTAAACCCTAAACTCCTAAATTGCCTAAACCCTAAACTCCTAAATTGCCTAAACCCTAAACTCCTAAACCCTAAACCCTAAACCCTAAACCCTAAACTCCTAAACCCTAAACTCCTAAACCCTAAACCCTAAACCCTAAACCCTAAACCCTAAACTCCTAAACCCTAAACCCTAAACCCTAAACTCCTAAACTCCTAAACCCTAAACCCTAAACTCCTAAACTTAAACCCTAAACCCTAAACTCCTAAATTGCCTAAACCCTAAACTCCTAAACCCTAAACCCTAAACCCTAAACTCCTAAATTGCCTAAACCCTAAACTCCTAAACTCCTAAACCCTAAACCCTAAACCCTAAACTCCTAAACCCTAAACCCTAAACTCCTAAACCCTAAACCCTAAACTCCTAAACCCTAAACTCCTAAACCCTAAACCCTAAACTCCTAAACCCTAAACTCCTAAACCCTAAACCCTAAACCCTAAACCCTAAACTCCTAAACCCTAAACCCTAAACCCTAAACCCTAAACTCCTAAACTCCTAAACCCTAAACCCTAAACTCCTAAACCCTAAACTCCTAAACCCTAAACCCTAAACTCTAAACCCTAACTCCTAAACCCTAAACCCTAAACCCTAAACCCTAAACCCCAAACCCTAAACCCTAAACTCCTAAACCCTAAACCCTAAACCCTAAACTCCTAAACTCCTAAACCCTAAACCCTAAACTCCTAAACCCTAAACTCCTAAACCCTAAACTCCTAAACCCTAAACCCTAAACTCCTAAACCCTAAACCCTAAACTCCTAAATTACAAAACCCTAAACCCTAAACTCCTAAATTACAAACCCTAACTCCTAAACCCTAAACCCTAAACTCCTAAACCCTAAACCCTAAACTCCTAAATTACCTAACTCCTAAACCCTAAACCCTAAACCCTAAACCCTAAACCCTAAACCCTAAACTCCTAAACTCCTAAACCCTAAACCCTAAACTCCTAAACCCTAAACCCTAAACCCTAAACCCTAAACTCCTAAACCCTAAACCCTAAACCCTAAACCCTAAACTCCTAAACCCTAAACCCTAAACCCTAAACCCTAAACCCTAAACCCTAAACTCCTAAACCCTAAACCCTAAACCCTAAACCCTAAACTCCTAAACCCTAAACCCTAAACCCTAAACCCCTAAACCCTAAACTCCTAAACCCTAAACCCTAAACCCTAAACCCTAAACCCTAAACTCCTAAACCCTAAACCCTAAACCCTAAACCCTAAACCCTAAACCCTAAACCCTAAACCCTAAACTCCTAAACTCCTAAACCCTAAACCCTAAACCCTAAACCCTAAACTCCTAAATTACTAACTCCTAAACCCTAAACCCTAAACTAAACCCTAAACCCTAAACCCTAAACTCCTAAACCCTAAACCCTAAACCCTAAACCCTAAACTCCTAAACCCTAAACTCCTAAACTCCTAAACCCTAAACCCTAAACCCTAAACTCCTAAACCCTAAACTCCTAAACCCTAAACCCTAAACCCTAAACCCTAAACTCCTAAACCCTAAACCCTAAACCCTAAACTCCTAAACCCTAAACCCTAAACCCTAAACTCCTAAACCCTAAACCCTAAACTCCTAAACTCCTAAACCCTAAACCCTAAACCTAAACCCTAAACCCTAACTCCTAAACCCTAAACCCTAAACTCCTAAACCCTAAACTCCTAAACCCTAAACCCTAAACCCTAAACCCTAAACCCTAAACCCTAAACCCTAAACTCCTAAATTACAAGCTCCTAAACTCCTAAACCCTAAACTCCTAAACTCCTAAACCCTAAACCCTAAACCCTAAACCCTAAACCCTAAACTCCTAAACCCTAAACCCTAAACCCTAAACTCCTAAACCCTAAACTCCTAAATTACAAAACCCTAAACCCTAAAACCCTAAACCCTAAACCCTAAACCCTAAACTCCTAAACCCTAAACCCTAAACTCCTAAACCCTAAACCCTAAACCCTAAACCCTAAACTCCTAAACCCTAAACTCCTAAATTGCCTAAACCCTAAACTCCTAAACCCTAAACCCTAAACCCTAAACTCCTAAACCCTAAACCCTAAACCCTAAACTCCTAAATTACAAAACCCTAAACCCTAAACTCCTAAACCCTAAACCCTAAACCCTAAACCCTAAACCCTAAACCCTAAACCCTAAACTCCTAAACCCTAAACCCTAAACTCCTAAACTCCTAAACCCTAAACCCTAAACTCCTAAACCCTAAACTCCTAAACTCCTAAACCCTAAACCCTAAACTCCTAAACCCTAAACCCTAAACTCCTAAACCCTAAACCCTAAACCCTAAAACCCTAAACTCCTAGGGTACCCTAACCCTAACTCCTAAACCCTAAACCCTAAACCCTAAACTCCTAAACCCTAAACTCCTAAACCCTAAACTCCTAAACCCTAAACTCCTAAACCCTAAACCCTAAACCCTAAACCCTAAACCCTAAACCCTAAACACTAAACACTAAAACCCTAAACCCTAAACCCTAAACTCCTAAACCCTAAACCCTAAACCCTAAACTCCTAAACCCTAAACCCTAAACCCTAAAACCCTAAACTCCTAAAACCCTAAACCCTAAACCCTAAACCCTAAACCCTAAAACTCCTAAACCCTAAACCCTAAACTCCTAAACCCTAAACCCTAAACCCTAAACTCCTAAACCCTAAACTCCTAAACCCTAAACTCCTAAACCCTAAACCCTAAACTCCTAAACTCCTAAACCCTAAACCCTAAACCCTAAACTCCTAAAACCCTAAACCCTAAACCCTAAACCCTAAACTCCTAAACCCTAAACTCCTAAATTCCCTAAAACCCTAAACCCTAAACCTAAACTCCTAAACCCTAAACTTAAAACCCTAAACCCTAACTCCTAAACCCTAAACCCTAAACCCTAAACTCCTAAACCCTAAACCCTAAACCCTAAACCCTAAACCCTAAACCCTAAACCCTAAACCCTAAACTCCTAAACCCTAAACCCTAAACCCTAAACCCTAAACCCTAAACTCCTAAACCCTAAACCCTAAACCCTAAACCCTAAACCCTAAACTCCTAAATTACAAGCGCCTAAACCCTAACTCCTAAACCCTAAACCCTAAACTCCTAAACCCTAAACCCTAAACCCTAAACTCCTAAACCCTAAACTCCTAAACCCTAAACCCTAAACCCTAAACCCTAAACCCTAAACCCTAAACCCTAAACTCCTAAACTCCTAAACCCTAAACCCTAAACCCTAAACCCTAAACCCTAAACTCCTAAATTGCCTAAACCCTAAACTCCTAAACCCTAAACCCTAAACTCCTAAACCCTAAACTCCTAAACCCTAAACTCCTAAACCCTAAACCCTAAACTCCTAAACCCTAAACCCTAAACCCTAAACCCTAAACTCCTAAACCCTAAACTCCTAAATTGCCTAAACCCTAAACTCCTAAATTACAAAACCCTAAACCCTAAACTCCTAAACCCTAAACCCTAAACCCTAAACCCTAAACTCCTAAACTCCTAAACCCTAAACCCTAAACCCTAAACCCTAAACTCCTAAATTGCCTAAACCCTAAACTCCTAAACTCCTAAACCCTAAACCCTAAACTCCTAAACCCTAAACTCCTAAACCCTAAAACCCTAAACCCTAAACCCTAAACTCCTAAACCCTAAACTCCTAAACCCTAAACTCCTAAATTGCCTAAACCCTAAACTCCTAAACCCTAAACTCCTAAACCCTAAACCCTAAACCCTAAACCCTAAACTCCTAAACCCTAAACTCCTAAACCCTAAACCCTAAACCCTAAACCCTAAACTCCTAAACCCTAAACTCCTAAACCCTAAACCCTAAACCCTAAACCCTAAACTCCTAAACTCCTAAACCCTAAACCCTAAACCCTAAACTCCTAAACCCTAAACTCCTAAACCCTAAACCCTAAACTCCTAAATTACAAGGACTCCTAAACCCTAACCCTAAACCCTAAACTCCTAAATTACAAGCGCTAAACCCTAACTCCTAAACCCTAAACCCTAAACTCCTAAACCCTAAACCCTAAACTCCTAAACCCTAAACCCTAAACTCCTAAACCCTAAACCCTAAACCCTAAACTCCTAAACCCTAAACCCTAAACCCTAAACCCTAAACTCCTAAACCCTAAACCCTAAAACCCTAAACCCTAAACTCCTAAACCCTAAACCCTAAACCCTAAACTCCTAAATTACAAGCGCCTAAACCTAAACTCCTAAACCCTAAACTCCTAAATTACAAAACCCTAAACCCTAAACTCCTAAATTACAAAACCCTAAACCCTAAACTCCTAAACCCTAAACCCTAAACCCTAAACTCCTAAACCCTAAACTCCTAAACCCTAAACCCTAAACCCTAAACTCCTAAACCCTAAACCCTAAACTCCTAAACCCTAAACTCCTAAACCCTAAACCCTAAACTCCTAAACCCTAAACCCTAAACTCCTAAACCCTAAACCCTAAACCCTAAACTCCTAAACCCTAAACCCTAAACCCTAAACTCCTAAACCCTAAACCCTAAACCCTAAACCCTAAACTCCTAAACTCCTAAACCCTAAACCCTAAACTCCTAAACCCTAAACTCCTAAACTCCTAAACCCTAAACCCTAAACCCTAAACCCTAAACTCCTAAACTCCTAAACCCTAAACCCTAAACCCTAAACCCTAAACTCCTAAATTACCTAACTCCTAAACCCTAAACCCTAAACCCCAAACTCCTAAACCCTAAACCCTAAACTCCTAAACCCTAAACTCCTAAACCCTAAACCCTAAACTCCTAAACCCTAAACCCTAAACTCCTAAACTCCTAAACCCTAAACCCTAAACTCCTAAATTGCCTAAACCCTAAACTCCTAAACCCTAAACTCCTAAACTCCTAAACCCTAAACCCTAAACTCCTAAACCCTAAACCCTAAACCCTAAACTCCTAAATTACAAACCCTAACTCCTAAACCCTAAACCCTAAACCCTAAACTCCTAAACCCTAAACTCCTAAATTGCCTAAACCCTAAACTCCTAAACCCTAAACCCTAAACCCTAAACCCTAAACTCCTAAATCTCCTAAACCCTAAACCCTAAACTCCTAAACCCTAAACCCTAAACCCTAAACCCTAAACCCTAAACTCCTAAACCCTAAACCCTAAACTCCTAAATTACAAACCCTAACTCCTAAACCCTAAACCCTAAACCCTAAACCCTAAACCCTAAACTCCTAAATTACAAGCTCCTAAACTCCTAAACCCTAAACTCCTAAATTACAAGCTCCTAAACTCCTAAACCCTAAACTCCTAAACCCTAAACCCTAAACCCTAAACTCCTAAACCCTAAACCCTAAACCCTAAACTCCTAAACCCTAAACTCCTAAACCCTAAACCCTAAACCCTAAACCCTAAACCCTAAACTCTAAACCCTAAACCCTAAACTCCTAAAACCCTAAACCCTAAACCCTAAACTCCTAAATTACCTAACTCCTAAACCCTAAACCCTAAACCCTAAACCCTAAACCCTAAACCCTAAACTCCTAAACCCTAAACCCTAAACCCTAAACCCTAAACTCCTAAACCCTAAACCCTAAACCCTAAACTCCTAAATTACCTAACTCCTAAACCCTAAACCCTAAACCCTAAACCCTAAACTCCTAAACCCTAAAACCCTAAACCCTAAACCCTAAACCCTAAACCCTAAACCCTAAACTCCTAAACCCTAAACCCTAAACCCTAAACCCTAAACCCTAAACCCTAAACTCCTAAACCCTAAACCCTAAACCCTAAACCCTAAACCCTAAACCCTAAACCCTAAACTCTAAACCCTAAACCCTAACTCCTAAACCCTAAACCCTAAACCCTAAACCCTAAACTCCTAAATTGCCTAAACCCTAAACTCCTAAACCCTAAACTCCTAAACCCTAAACCCTAAACCCTAAACCCTAAACCCTAAACTCCTAAACCCTAAACCCTAAACTCCTAAACCCTAAACTCCTAAACCCTAAACTCCTAAACCCTAAACTCCTAAACCCTAAACCCTAAACCCTAAACCCTAAACCCTAAACCCTAAACTCCTAAACCCTAAACCCTAAAACTCCTAAACCCTAAACCCTAAACTCCTAAATTACAAGCGCCTAAACCCTAACTCCTAAACCCTAAACCCTAAACCCTAAACTCCTAAACCCTAAACTCCTAAACCCTAAACCCTAAACCCTAAACCCTAAACCCTAAACTCCTAAATTGCCTAAACCCTAAACTCCTAAACCCTAAACCCTAAACTCCTAAACCCTAAACTCCTAAACCCTAAACCCTAAACCCTAAACTCCTAAATTACAAACCCTAACTCCTAAACCCTAAACCCTAAACCCTAAACCCTAAACTCCTAAACCCTAAACCCTAAACTCCTAAACCCTAAACTCCTAAATTGCCTAAACCCTAAACTCCTAAACCCTAAACTCCTAAACTCCTAAACCCTAAACCCTAAACCCTAAACCCTAAACTCCTAAACCCTAAACCCTAAACTCCTAAACCCTAAACTCCTAAATTACAAGCTAAACCCTAACTCCTAAACCCTAAACCCTAAACTCCTAAACCCTAAACTCCTAAACCCTAAACCCTAAACCCTAAACCCTAAACTCCTAAACCCTAAACCCTAAACTCCTAAACCCTAAACCCTAAACTCCTAAACCCTAAACCCTAAACTCCTAAACCCTAAACCCTAAACTCCTAAATTACCTAACTCCTAAACCCTAAACCCTAAACCCTAAACCCTAAACCCTAAACCCTAAACCCTAAACCCTAAAACTCTCATCTCTCTAAACCTCCTAAACCCTAAACTCCTAAATTACTAAACCCTAAACCCTAAACTCCTAAACCCTAAACTCCTAAACCCTAAACCCTAAACTCCTAAATTACCTAACTCCTAAACCCTAAACCCTAAACCCTAAACTCCTAAATCCCTAAACCCTAAACCTTAAACCCAAACCCTAACTCCTAAACCCTAAACCCTAAACTCCTAAACCCTAAACTCCTAAATCCCTAAACCTAAAACCCTAAACCCTAAACTCCTAAACTCAACCCTAAACTCTAAACTCAAACCCTAAACCCTAAACTCCTAAACCCTAAACTCCTAAACCCTAAACCCTAAACTCCTAAACCCTAAACTCCTAAACCCTAAACCCTAAACTCCTAAATTGCCTAAACCCTAAACTCCTAAACCCTAAACCCTAAACCCTAAACCCTAAACCCTAAACTCCTAAACCCTAAACCCTAAACCCTAAACCCTAAACCCTAAACCCTAAACTTAAACCCTAAACCCTAAACTCCTAAATTGCCTAAACCCTAAACTCCTAAACCCTAAACCCTAAACCCTAAACCCTAAACCCTAAACCCTAAACCCTAAACCCTAAACCCTAAACTCCTAAACCCTAAACCCTAAACTCCTAAACCCTAAACTCCTAAACCCTAAACTCCTAAACCCTAAACTCCTAAATTACCTAACTCCTAAACCCTAAACCCTAAACCCTAAACCCTAAACTCCTAAATTAAACCCTAACTCCTAAACCCTAAACCCTAAACCCTAAACCCTAAACCCTAAACTCCTAAACTCCTAAACCCTAAACCCTAAACCCTAAACCCTAAACCCTAAACTCCTAAACCCTAAACCCTAAACCCTAAACCCTAAACCCTAAACTCCTAAATTGCCTAAACCCTAAACTCCTAAAACCCTAAACCCTAAACCCTAAACCCTAAACCCTAAACCCTAAACCCTAAACCCTAAACCCTAAACTCCTAAACTCCTAAACCCTAAACCCTAAACCCTAAACCCTAAACCCTAAACTCCTAAACCCTAAACCCTAAACTCCTAAACCCTAAACTCCTAAACCCTAAACCCTAAACCCTAAACCCTAAACCCTAAACTCCTAAACCCTAAACCCTAAACCCTAAACTCCTAAACTCCTAAACCCTAAACCCTAAACCCTAAACTCCTAAACCCTAAACTCCTAAACTCCTAAACCCTAAACCCTAAACCCTAAACCCTAAACTCCTAAATTACAAAAACCCTAACTCCTAAACCCTAAACCCTAAACCCTAAACCCTAAACTCCTAAACCCTAAACTCCTAAACCCTAAACCCTAAACTCCTAAACCCTAAACCCTAAACCCTAAACCCTAAACCCTAAACTCCAAACCCTAAACTCCTAAACC